>JAWZYV010011788.1:0-210565 GCA_038373885.1 Cheiracanthium punctorium
TTAATATTCTTTCAAGGCACTGAGACTATTCAGTCTCATAATCTATTAAATAAGCGAGGAGGTAAAAGAGGTATCACTTACCTCCTTCAAAGGCGTAAGTCCGTTAAACTCCTCCGTCATCCCGCTAAATTAGCTGGAACGAAAACTGGAATACACGACATTATTAATTGTATATATTTAGTTTCGTGCTCTTGAATGAATACAATATATTTATTTTCCGTCTAGGTTATACAATATACATTTAAGAGGAATATCATGTTTACAAAGATTGAATTTTGGCTGGTCGGGATGTCGACCGCTTAGCAGCAGCGCATGGAAGAGAGTGACTTGAAAGTACAGCATGCATGCGTTCTTGCCCCCACGGTTGCCAGGGGCCCCATAGCACGTGTTAAGTAAGGGGCCCTCGTTTGGGTAATTATCACATGCAGATCCATACGTCTACATGTGCGGACATCGACGCGTGCAGGAGAAACTGGGTCAGGGAAAGAGTTCGAAAGTTTCATAGTTTTATATTTCCCAACAAATATCACATTCAGTCTTTAATGGCACAAATATACTGGTGTTCCAAATTAAGATTACAAGCACAAAACCTGTGATAACTGAAGTAATACTAGGATTATTGTAAAAAAAAAAGACACATACATTATCCTAGACGAAAGTATATAGCAACATTACAATATCCAAGAGAAGTGTTTTCTTAGTTAATATACCAGTTGAATCAAAAACGGTTAAACCATGATCCAGCAAATCTCGAGAAAGGTCCATTTATATAGAGTGTGTCCAACGTGAACTGCTATACAAGCTTCACAACAAGCCATCATACTTTTTAAGGACGTTAAGAAACGCTTGTGACAATAAATCTCAATTTTCAAAACGAGGGATTTTTAACACCCATCGAGTCCTGGAAGAAGCTTGAACGTCATAAAATGACCACCCCAAGCATGTTCTATACGATTGAGATCCGGAGGCTTCGCAGGAAAGTTCATGCGTCGAATATTCTCTGATTCAAGAAGATCATGAACAGCGTGAACTGTAAGTAGTGTCCTCATATTGTCGTCCATAAAAAGGAAGTGTGGGCCTGCAGCACCCTCTCATCAAAGAAATCTCACACAGCCTTTAAAGACGTCATTCCCATAGTGCTGTGAGGTGACACGACCCAAATAAAAGTCGTCCAGTGGTTTAAGACTGTTCGAGACTGGCTGTTCCGGCTGGCCGGAAGCCTCGCGCTTCGCTGTGACACGCGATGAACGTTTCGATCGTCCGCCATCTTGCTGGTCGTTAAGTCAAGCGATGGCAACGGCTGCCCTTTTTTCAGCATTGGGCAATCTATCCAGCTATTCTCGCATCCTTCCATTTTTCAGCAGATGTCAGTGCTGTAAAAAATAATCGTGACCATTTTTTTACGGGAAATGACGTGCTAAAAAGTATTTTTATAGAAATCAAATCTATTCTTCGTGACTGCCAACAGTCAAAACGTCAGAGTTTGGTGTTCCCAGAGCGGGAACACTGCGCGTTAAAGGGTGAATGCGAATTAACGAGCATCTGCGCTTGTCGTCTCTCATGGGCGGCTTTCGCTAGCCTCCCTGATGATGGTAGCATTTTTTTCGAATGCATTCCACAACCTGGGTACCACTTTCGGGAAGCCTTGCAACCATCATGCCACCTTCCCTGATGACTACATAACTTCAAGCTTACCAACGGCTTTCAATCTCGCTAAATCATCTAAATGATTGCGTGAATTACTTTTCACAACAAGCAGCCAATCTTAGAGTTTTAACGCAATATTCTCGACAGTGCATTAAAAAATTTGAGACGCTTAAACAATCATAATCAACATTCTGCTAGAAAACTGAGGCTTAACACCATTCATTCCAAATTGTAGGTTACCATTTTGCTATCAGCTAAGCAGAATACAAATGTTACAAATTTTACCGGAATGCAGTTTTGAATTATGAAAAACATCCTTGTTATCTTAATATTAGACACCAGTGTAAACATCCATACAGTCCCCTATCGCTTTCTCTCTCATTTTGTTTTAAAGACAAGAAATATCAAAATTAACAAAAGAAATCAATTGAGCAAACAAAAAATGACATTTTCTCTTATAATTTCAAAGTTGCTTATTTAAATGAATGATTAAAATATTATTATACTTATATGGTAGAAATTTGTACAATAGTGCTTTAAATGACCATTTCATTAAGCATTTTTTTTTTTTGGTGTATTTAAATTTACTTGAGATGAAGTGCATTTTCAAAAGCATCGAGATGAAGAAATAAATCTAAAGCAATTACTTAATATTGCTTTTAAACAAAAAAGACTTTGATATTCCAGGTGTTCTACATTAACCTTGTTGTAACCGTGAAACTTTTGCAAGCATTAAATCGTTATCAAATGTGTTGGAACAGTCATTTTACAATATTTTAAGAGAATTTAAAGCTAAATCCCGTTAATTAGTGCTTGTTAACGCTTAGAAGAAGTTCATTTGTTGGCTTTAGTCAAAGCTTTGTTATCATCATAAATCCTTCGTCCTGAACACTAAAAGATTATTTTACTGGTCGAGCATTTTAGAAAAAAGTAATGTTATTTTATACCGTTAATAATCATTATTTTTCTCGAAGCCAAGGTTTTTCATGTTAATTAAGAGTAAAACTTTATTCTGAAAAGGGCTTAATGCTGAAATCACGAAAAGTTTTTTAAACATTAAAAGTATTATTAGGGATATTTATTTTCCTACATGATTACAATTTGTGGGTTCTTTTTTATTAAACTGATGTCATACTACGAACAAATTTGCACTTACAACACAGTCAAAGGCATAATATCCTTGTAATTCTTAGTGATTTTCTTTTCTTCTGTGTATAATCGAAATTTTACATTTATATCTATTTTAGAGAAACTCACACGATTTATGTAAAACGCTTTTATACCGAGCATGAATTTGTCATTCTTTTACTTTCTAAGAAATTCAAAAGAATTATCCTAAACTAATAGCATTTATAAAAATTCAGTAAACGAATCTTTTAAAATATTTTGTCACATGGCGTTATTGTATATTTTAACTTCATAGGATACCTCATTTTATTTTCCCTCCATGCTGATTATATCCTCTCAGACTAGACAAAAATTTCACTTGTAAAATTAAAAAGCAATTGATAGTTATTTTGAACAAAACCTATTACATTTAAAAATGACTAGTAGAAAACGCATTTTCAAATAATATATTGAATAAAAGGTTCAGTACAAATCCCAGTTTCAGTAGTAAAAAGTTTTTATCGACTATAAAGGAAGACTGACAAAACACTTTTAAAGGTAAAGGATGTCCTACAAGTTCTTTTCACCTATTTGAATTTCGCAACTAAGCAAAAATATTAACAAATTCGACTGCAGAAATTTCAATTCAAACATTCAAATATTCTTTTGTGTAACGGCAAACAAAAATAAAATATGTGCACCAGTGTGTAGGATTTGTGCATTCACATGCGTTAACATCATTTATTCAAAATTAGAACATCGACGCATATGCACATACATTCAGAACTACAAAAAATCTTTTTAAGAAGAATCGTTTTCAGAAGGAAATAAAAATGTCCAAATATGTAAACCTCGGGACCGACGAGGATATAGTCACTCCCAATTTCATTTGAATGTCCAATTTTTTTCCCTTAAATAATCTGCAAAATTTTTTTCAGTGAACAATGGATATTTTACCTGTTATTTATAAATATAAATTCTTTTTTTTTTCGTGTAGTATGATGAAAAGAGAATATCATTGCTTAAAGAATATTCTCTGCGAATATTCGACGAGTACATTTATCCATATATTATTAATTTATTGAAATTGCAGCAGTAAGAATTTTTGAAATTATTTAAATTTCATGCAAATCCATATTGAAAATAACGGAATTTTAGAAAAGTGCTGATTGAAAATCATTATGAAAACGTTAATTGTTAAAATTGCATTTAAGAATTTGGCAGTTATTTTCTACTTTATTTTAGCAGAAAATATTGTACTTTCTTTTGGTGGCACATGCAATACTGCAAATAATAATACCTTCTATGAAAAAATATCTCTTAACAAAAAAATAGCGACTTAATTTATATAAATATTCCTCAGAAAAAATATAAAACAAAACAAAAATACTCCACTCTGTCCTATTACCATATACCATTTGGTAATATTTTTATTTTTTTAAAGTCTCGAAACTATCGGATTTAGGTATAGCATTCAGGAAATTGTGCTGTTATTACACGATACAAAATTCCTTAATCTCTGTCAAACCGATGGTCCGTTCCCCTTCTACTCAGCTGCTGGATGTCTTAAAACACACATTTGCCATATCTTGTTCAGATATTAAAAAGTATTCAACAAGACATTTTCAACTTTTACTTCTCTAATGATAGGATAGAGTTGCCATTCTATGCATCAATTGTTTTATGAATAAGCAGACATGCGATAGTGGAAGATGTTTGAGAAATAACTGGAACATTAACTGTATCAAATGATGCATTTGAACTTGGAAGTAAGTTATTACGTTATTAGGTTTACCGGTATGAAATTTCGTTTTTTCATATTAAATTTAAACAAATACACTTTCGGAAAGTTTTTAATAACAAAAAAAAAGTCAAGCTTAAACATGGGATTCATGCTTGTTACATTTTAAAGTGAGAATTCCACAAGGAAGGATTTGAGAAAAGTTGATAGCGGCCGTCTGTAGAGGGCGAATTTCAAAATTTTCTAAAATTATTTTTTAAGTAATACAGTATAGTATTTTACAAAAATTTTTATGGATATTTAATTTGTTTGACACAGTGAGGGATACAGGAAAAGAATACATACTTTGGCCCCCTACTCCCCATAGATTACGTATTTCGAAAAATACTGTCTAATCTGGAATAGAATATGCTTGACTTCCTAAATACTATTTTTGTATTCACATAAAATCATCTAACAGAAGAATTACTCTATATTTTCCTCTTCACTAATTTCTCATCCCACGTTTATTCAGTACTTTCAAACACTTTGAAGTGACTAAGCATTAGCTGAAGCAATAATTATACAAATTTAGCTTCGCAGTCATCTAGTGTCATTAACCTAAGGTTTTAATTTCTTTTTAGAATACGATCGAATTTTATAAAAATTTATAAAATTCGATCATTGAAAACAGAACTACAAAAAATCCTTTTAAGAAGAATCGTTTTCAGAAGGAAATTAAAATGTCCAAATATGTATACCTCGGGACCGACGAGGATATAGTCACTCCCAATTTCATTTGAATGTCCAATTTTTTTTCCCTTAAATAATCTGCAAAATTTATTTCAGTGAACAATGGATATTTTACCTGTTATTTATAAATATAAATTCTTTTTTTTTCGTGTAGTATGATGAAAAGAGAATATCATTGCTTAAAGAATATTCTCTGCGAATATTCGACGAGTACATTTATCCGTATATTATTAATTTATTGAAATTGCAGCAGTAAGAATTTTTGAAATTATTTAAATTTCATGCAAATCCATATTGAAAATATGGATTTGCATGAAAAATTTTATACTTGCATCTGAGTTACATTTGCAAAGCAAACTAATAAAAAAATGAATGACATAAAAGGAACAACAATTTTGTGAGCGTGCATTTTTGTTCTCGCGTGCATTCTTTGAAATCCCGGAAATGCTAATATTAATCTTTCTGTAAATTCGATATTCATATATTTTCATTTTTTCCGGTTTCTTAAAGCTAGATAAATCATTATACTAAAATTTTGAATCAACACTAGACTTTTGTTTTCTCTTTGTTATGGTAGAGAAAGTTTGAATTCAAAATACCAAATGACATTCAAAAAGAACTTTAGCTTGCAGTAAGCATTGGTAGTTATTTCCATACTGCTTCGAATATTTTAAAGTTTCCATGTAAAGTTAGTTAATAGTTCATGCAAGTAGTTTGAACTTATGTTTTATTTTCTTTCTTATAGGAACAACAATTCTAATGATGAAGTGAGTAAATATCTTTTAGTGCATCCTTCACAAAAGTGAAATTCTTTGTTTAACAGTCTGCTTAGATGAGTATTTTTATTCTTCAAAATATGAGTACTTTTATTCTTTAACATATGAGTATTTTTGAGAAGAAGCTGACACGAAAACTTGAGAAGAAGCTGACCCGAATTAAAGTTTTCACTGCAATATACAACTACAAGTTTTTGTACCTTAAAAAATATCATTCGTAAGCCTTAAGCTGTCCACGTAAAAATAAATCGAGACATGAAAGTACGGGCGAAAGCAGTGAATAAGCTACAATCTCTCCTCGAACAATTCATTGGTTGGGAAAGGTCCAAGAGGTTCGAAACACCAGATGGTTTCGCACCTCTCGTACAAATGAGTTGGTGCTCCAACTTGCTGGAACCAAATTGACCTCCTGAAGCATGGAAAACGTCGTTTAACACGTCTGGTTGCACCTCTTGCAGAAATTTGAGGTCGTTTTTCCCGTCAGGGCGTCCTGGCGGAAGATAAAGCTCGACGAGACGGTCGGTGATTATTAATTCCAAAACATTGTTAGAAATGCTTCCCTAGCTAGCATGCAGATCTACATATTCCCATACATTTTAACTGTGGATATTAAATGCGCCTTCATCAAAGAAGGTTCATTCATTCGCGGAGAATACCTTTCGCACCCTCTAGCACCTTTGCGTGAATTCTGAATCATTCATTCTGCATTCTCTCTGGTGAAAATTGCTCTTTCGGAAGTATACTATCACATCTTATAGTTTTGCTCATATTTAAAAAAAAACATTCTGTATGAACTCTATGTGCTACAAGATAAAAATTAAATATTTCTCAAATATGAAAAATATATTTATTTGGTCTTACCCCCACTGCATGAAAAATCTGAATCCATCTCTAGTAAAATATTATCCCATTTCTAATCCCATTTATTTTAAACCTGTTGAAATGCGTTTGAGTGCTAAAAAAAAGCATATATATGAAAGCATTTTCCATTCCTTAATCGCTGAATGTCGTGATGTCTTCAAATAAATTTTCCAAAATGAATTCAGATAAAGTATTATGTGTTTAGAAGCAAACTTATTTTATCTGCCAAAGTTATTTCATTATAAAACGTTTTTCCTAATATTTGTATTGAAATAAACCGTATAAAAATTTCAAAATGTTTTCGCTGCTGTATTCCAAAGACCTACTTGATAATGCTGAAATGGATTTCAATCGGCGATAAGTTGTAATACTCGTCTCTAACAAAACATTATAAGTTATTCTCCATTTCAGGAAAATATCACAGCAAAATCCTCTTTCAAAACTATTTGAAATAGATTTGAATTGAAATAACTACACAAAACACCCCAGATAATCAGAGAAATATGTCAACTAATGCTGATATAAGTAGATTTGGTAAAAGTTTTCATAATTCCTTTTTGAATATCGCTTAAAATATATTACTTAACATAGTATGCATATGCGAAAACTAGAAAACTTATTTAAAAACATTTAAAAATTATAGAAATGGTATATAAATTACTTCACGAAAAATAAGAAAAAAATCTGATGTTAAATTTTAGCAGTGCCTATTTTTAATGAATGTCACTTGCCTCAGTCCAATAAAAAGTGTTGTATAAATAAGACTGTAGAATAATGTAACATGCAGTAAAATTATCATAAGTAAGATTTCGCATAACATGATTGGAATAAACTTTACTCATTTTAATTAAAAATGTCTGAATTGCGAAATAAATAAATTTAAAATTGTTAAATTTCGCAGTTATTCTCAGCCAGTTATTCGCGTCCAATTATCCAGATTCAATTGGGCGGATTATGTGTAAAATTCAATTGTTAATCTTCAATTTATCGATTATTTATCGCAGATTTAGTTCAGTGGTATCGAAAAAAGTATTTTTTTTAAGAAAATACTTGTTTAAGCCAACAACCAAAACGTGGTGATATACCAAAATTAATGTTGACATCTAAAATTGAATATGTGCAGCCAAAAATGCGTTGCTGGCTGCTAAAATTTCTAAAGCGAAGGAAAGTAAATAGCAGAATATCATTCATTGTACATTGACATTATAATGGGGAGAAGACACAGTTAAATTTATGAATGGTTCAGTAAGGACTACGCAAAGAATTACGTAAACAAACCTGCCACTTTTAACCTGAATGATGACTGCAATCCACCTCGCTTGAACTAAGGTTGGATGACTCATAAGCACTTCACTTCATGCTTCTACAATTGTATGTCAAAACTCATGATAGTGATTGGTGAGTGAACATTTAACATGAACAAATGTTTTCAAAAGGGGAGAGATCTCAGCCAATATCGCTCACCAAAAATCCTCCTTATCAAGGAAAGTCAGGACGACACAGAGTGCATACTGTCACACATTATGATGTCATGCAGACTTCATAAAAAGGATATACTGGGGAATTTTAATACTTAAGAACTACCGCGGATCTTGTTCTAATGCCGGCTATGCAAAGAAAAGATCACAGGGGGTGTAGATACAAAAAATTCCCTTGCTAGTATTCCATGTAGAGGGCCCACATGAGGATGACTAATGCTAGTTAACAACATTTCTTCTCCACATTCTCTTCATACTTGCAGACATAAATCATTATACCTTTTAAAGGACAGTAGCTCGTGTTAAAACAACAAAAATATTCTTTTCCGAATTATTAGGCTCCCGAATAATTAGGCCCCCTTATATATCGTTATGAATAAGACGTATGCAAAATTTGAAGGGGCTGTGATAATTTCTAGGAGTTGCACGTCGAGCTTGAATTCTATAAATATCTGAAAAATATGTGTTTTTCGACAAAAATATGTAGAAAGCAAAAATTATATTTTTAATGAATTAGTCCCATTGAAAAATAGTAAGTAACGTTCGCAGCTCTTCCCTAGTACAACCACAAACGTAACTACATTTGCCAGGACCCACATCGTTGATTTGCCTGCGATCCGAGTCCTGCCCGTGCCAGCCCAAGCATTCAATTATTGGAGCATGCGTTTTAATGAATAATTTAAAGCCCGACTTCAGATCAAAACTGTGGCATTTTATGTCAAGTGCAATAATCTAGGTCGTAAGAAACCATCATCTGATAGATGGACAGACAGCACATTTCGGAGTGGCTGTTTGATGTGGTGTGAAGTTGGCAAATACAGCATTGCACAGATTTAGTTAGATTAGAGAACTGCGTTATTAGATTTCGGATGACGCCTTTGTTCTTTACAGAATTCGATGATTCGCCACCAGCGCCAATGCATGTGAGGGTCCCAAGATCAATGAATTTCGTGTCAAACTCTCCCAAATTTCCAGTGAAATTCTCAAAATTAGATCGTGACATATGGCCAAAGTATGATGAACAAGGTTCCATTATCAGCAAGATATGTTCTTGGTGACAAACACTTGGGTGTAATTTGGCGTCAACAAATTTTTCTATGTATCTGGTTTCGTTCTTCCTCCTATCAAAGCACATTCCAAAGAACATTTTAAAGATTTCTTCCGTATCTTTCACTGCAAGTCATCTTAGCCTTCCTCTAACTTTTATGCGGGTCGAGAATCAGTTGAGAAGGTTTCTCTCCATCTGCATTCCTTCCGCTTTCTGGATTGTGAAATAAAGTTGATACCAGGGTTTCTGCTGCCTAATCCGTAAAAACTTTGTGTCGCAGACTTGTGAAAGCACTGAGATTTTTATTCTAACTTGAACATTTGTGAACGAATCTCCCAAAGTGGCGGTTGATAGACATTCAGCGTTTTCTTCAGTCTTTCGTACTTCGCTTTCGTTATTTTCACATTCCAAACCAATAACTAAATTTGGAGACTGGATATTGGAACTCTTTCACATCTTTCTCGACCAATTTCAAAATTTCTCCTTCCAACTTTTCAACTTTTCTCTCATTCTCCATAAACTTCTCTTCTTTACTACTCCATCGATTGTCACATATCTTGCTCCCCTCTGGTCTGCCAATGACTCCCGTTCTGTATGAGGTATGTGAGGCTCTGAGCCACACCTGCTCAGGGAAAAGTCAGTACATTTGTAAGTGCGATATTCAATAGCTCGGTAAGGGAGAGTTCTCCCCACGCAGACAGCACATAAGCTTAAATCAAGCTTGAGATTTGGCTTGGCAATGCAAGGTTGGCTTAAGCTGGATTTTGACTTGCAAAGTGCGGTGATGGCGCCATCTGTGAAAGAGAATGGACATTAATTGTCTAGCCAATTTGTTGAAAGTTCGTAAAAGATGTGTTTTAACGGGGATGGGTTTTTTATTACCAGTGCCATATTACCGGCAGGGCAAACGGGGCAACTGCCCAGGGCCTACAGATTTTAGGGCCCAAAAATCTTACATCTTACACTTTTGTAATTTTAAAATAAAATTACAAAGGTTAAAAAAAATTCAGAAGTTAAATAATTTTTTTAATTATAAAGTATGAACAATGAAAATAATTCAAATTTACATTTGTATAAATTAATTTAAACTTATTTTTAATTCTTCGAAATGCTCTATATCGATATAGCATACCAATATATGTAGGAAAATAACTAACCACATTTGTAAAGAGATTTTTTAGCGTTAAAAAATAGCAAAATTTTTCAATTATTTGTTATTACAAGAAATATTTACAAAAATGACTAAAGTGTTTGTATTCCATACATGTTATGTTAGCAACTGTGATATAGCATTTCGGAGTAACGTTTAACTATCTGTTTCTTTGATTTCAGATTACTTAACACAAAATTTGTGTTAAGTAAGTAAACCCATTCTATATTTCCAAATATGGAAATTCTTCAAAATAAAATACAATTATACTACGAAATTGATTTCAAAATCAGTCGTTTGTCTCGATTTTGGCCAGCGGCAGTATTGCTCATGAGTGTTGCGAAAGTTTTAAAACATGTGTTGCTCTTAAGTTTATATTATGTTTATTTCCCTATTAGTAGAGTCTCTAAATCACACAAAAAAATTATTTTAATTTTGATGCATCCCATGGAAAAATAAAAAAAAACAAATAACATATCGCCCACTTATAGCCAGAAAACCGCTTAATAATTCACTTCAAACTTTAGTCATAGCTGCACAAGGCTCTGGTGGCTGAATGGATAACGCGCTCGGCTACTAATCGAAAGGGCCCGGGCTCTATTCTAGCCACGGACACTCGATGGAAACAGATTAAATTACAGCATAGAGGGGGGAAATGCGCGGAAAAGTAAAGTATGTGGGGCGCCCCGTGGATTTAGAAATTTATTTTTTTGGGGGGAAAATTTTTTAAGCTTGAAATTAAGCTTGAAATGTCAAGCTTAATGCAAGCTGGGCAAGTGTAAACTAGAACACTTTTCAAGCTTGCATCAAGCTTACACGACTGGAATTTTCAAGCTTATTGACTTGATAAATCAAGCTTGCTGCAAGTTTGATGCAAGTTTGCTGCTGAACTTGATTTAGCTGCTGAACTTGCTCATGACCTTTTCTAACTATCTCTTGAATTCCTTTGACACAGTAGGGATACTAGCCTTGATCCAAATTTCCTGTATTTTGATCGCCACAACTGAGGTTACTTCTCCTTCCGGTAGATCCTGCCCTTTACTCTGAAAGTTTTCTTCTTAAGTACGAAATAGTAATAAAGAAGTACGAGTATGTCTTCACGGGTTGGTAACTTGGTACAAGGTAATTCTTTCGATATTCCCAGCTCTTCTAAGAACACCAAATTTTGTTCCATGTCCTGTTGCAGACAGTTTCACTCTATTCAGAATCGTACCAGTGCAAGACAACTACCTTTTAGCTTTTTTAATAGTAAACTGAAAGAACCATCTATCTGAAACGTTAAACTGAATGCCTGTTTCTATGAAATATCTCGTGCCTGGTTTAACCGAACTCATGTGCATCGCCATCACTTGGCAGGCAAACCGGCGCTAGTTGTTTAGAGCACAGCTTGCGTAATGCGCCCAAGACGAAACGATTGCACAACGTGTGCATTGTATGAAACTATTCGTAAAGCCATTTTTTGATTTACTGAGCTTCGCTTAGTACCAAATAAAAGTACCAAACAACATATAAAAGTACCAAATTATTTTAGAGTTTGCTTTCTACATAATTTTTCCAAAAACACATAATTTACAGATATTTATAGATTTCAAGCTCGATGTGCAATCCCTAGAAATTGTCGTAACCCCTCCAGATTTTTCATACTTGTTTTCCACAACGACATACAACACTTAAAACCTCGGGAGCCTAATAATTCGGAAAAGAATTTTTTGGTTGATTTTTTAAAGAAGTCATATGTTTGAAAAAATTCTAAATTTCAAACTCGATGCGCAAAACCCCAAGACGTTGTCGTAGAATATTCAAATTGTACGCACTTCTTATTCATATCAATTTGCAACTTTTGAGACCTCAGGAGATAAAGATTTCGAAAAAAAAAAAATTTCGATTCACCCTACTGCCCAATGATGAAAAAAAAGTCAGCCGCTGCCATCGCTTGATTTAATTACTATCAAAATGGTGGTAGATCGAGTCGATCATCGCGTGCCTCAGATCTAGAGACCAATTTTTGACAAAGACTGCCTGTGTGAGCTTAGTATTCAGCTTCATTTTATTTGCTTCAGTCATTCTTACGTCATTGCATAAAAAATAAATGGCCATGTTCTTTTACTCATTTCTTAGATGACAATAACTGCAGTATGAAGTGTCAATAACTGGAGAAAAAAATTTCATTATTGTCAATTACTGGTGTCACCACTATGACAGCATTTAAAATATAGAAAAAATAAAACTTTTCTAGTATTCTGTAATAAATTATTTTTTTTTCTAATGGGCAGGCACTGGCCACAAGCCTTTGCCATCAACGGCCCTAGTTACTGTCCATTTTATTATGGGAGCACCCAGCGGACGGACAGCACTACCCCCTATGAAGGGACGGACAAGTTAACATCCATGCCCAAGCCGGGATTCGAACCCGGACCCACGGCGTGATAGAATGGTTCTCTAGCCACTACACCACCTGGGCGGCATGATATAAAGTATGAAGCAATATGACGGCTTTTTGTTCATAGGAACATACGAACATAATGTAACATCACCTTTGAATTCGAATAAGGAACTTTGAAAATCTAGTAATTTGCACGGTAGCATTTCAGTTGGTATTCAGTGTAATAAATTATAGAATACATGAATTTTCGAAGTTCAGTTAAGTTTTGAAAACAAAAAGTTTGTTTCAGTTTGGATATTTTTAGTAATTAGCAATTAGTAGTTAAATGCTTACATTGCTCTTAAAGTGTCAATTACTGGTACTCTTATCCCATCGAGCTCCTAAAAAACTAAAAAATCTAGACACAAATATTAGTAATATTTAATTTACAAACAGCTAATTACAAAAGAAATCAGAGAAGCAATTCTGTCAGTGAAATGCAACGTTGTTATTACTTCCTGATGTTATTTGACATGTTGTTAGAGATAATTCCAGTTAAGCAAAAATTACTTATTCTCCAGTCAGTATAAATTCTATGTCTCTATGTAAATTCTACTGTTCTTAATTTGAAACTGATATTCTAATTTTCTGAATCTAATTTAATGGCTTCGTTGTAAAACTATGCTAATTCACGGGTATTCAATTTCTGGGAATTTGTCACTAATTGAATAGTCTTTTGTAAAAGCTTATTTTTCTCACTTTTCAATTAATTCTTTAGTAAATAAAATAGTTTAATCAATTCTAATTTTTTAATTTAATCGTTTCATACATATATCAATTTAATATATTTTTTCTTTGGGGCGAAGTGGCATTTCAACATCTTCTGCATCTTTCCGTATGTCTTTAGTTTACTGTGGATTGCTTTAATTTAACTTAATCAGGGCTTTAAAAATATTTTTTTTTTTACCTAGTGAGCAAATAGAGATTAAATAAAACAGTATAAGATACAATAATTAGAAAATTGGGCCTCCACTTTCTCTTTAAGATTAAATTAAAAAGAAAAAAATCTTCCAAACGCATTCTTGGATTCTAATTGATTTAATTCAAAATAGCGACTTATTGTATATTACGGACTTTTCAAAAAATGTTTCACTTAATTCTCTTCGTTCTTTCAAAATGGACAACACAGTTAGTTCGTATTTCAATCCGACATTGATTTTTAGTTTATGTTCTAAGCATATTACTTTAAGTACCCTCACTTGATATTTGTTTCAGATTAAAAATTTAGTGTAGTAATGTACCAATACATGCATTTTTCAATTTCTCTTTTCTGAAATACATTTATGTAATTATGATAAGTTAGGTAAAAAATGAAAACTGTTATTTTATTACTTAAAAAATTAAATAAACTTACAACTTTTGGAATTTTTGTAGCAATAATTTTATTTTCGTAGGAATAAAGTGTATTGTTTTTATGAGTTAAATTTAAATCGATTTATTGAGAAAGTGTCTATTGTTAATCATGAAAAGACTTTTCATTAAATATCGCATGTAGATTATTAAAAGGAACCTATTTTATGATTATATTGGTTAAAAAGGAAAAAGTTATAACAAACAACATTGTTTTCATCATATTTTCCTCATTTCTTTCAAAACAAATTTTATGCACTACAGAAATGAACAGAATCAAAACGTGCAGACGGGGCCTTAAAGTCTTAAGTAAATTAAAGAAAATAATGCTATATAATTTAAAGATAAAACAAAGAAAGTGTTGTTTATGTTTCGTATTCCTTAATTGTACCGTCATTTCACTAATTAATTCTTTTGCATTTCTGTATTTTTATTAATTTTATTATTTTATTTTGTTTTGTTTACTTATTTTTAATTTACTAGTCTCTTTTGATAATTTCTTCTCTTCCCCACCTCTCTTATAACTTGAATTCCCTCTGGTTTTCTTATTTCTTCTTTCTTCAAATATATAACTTTCATTTTTATTGCACTTATTACTTGTAAACACTTTGTTTATTTTATTACACACTTTGTTTATTATCGCTCTCTCTCTTCCTGTCTTTGTAAAAGGAGGAACTTTTAAACATATGAAGAATGGGATATCCTCTGCTTCATTAGAAATGGCCCTTTCCTATTGGTGCCCTTTTTTGGTACAAAGATCTTTTATTTGTTTCAAATACTAAATACTTTTAATTTAGTGCTAAAGATGATTTTAAAGATCTAGTTAAATTCAATAATCAAATTAATAATTTAATATATTTATACCATATATTTATTTTCTATTGTTATTTTATAATTTCAAAGTGCTCTGTGTCTTAATATTTGATTTCACAAAAACAGAAACTTCAATAGTTCTTTATGGTTTAAAAAAAAAGATTTACTGATGGGAGTAAAAATGTGACTGAATTTCCTTGATTTTTAATGATTGCTGTGATCGTTATTAATATTTTAAAGTACTGTTTACATTCAGTGCTGTATAATAACCTGCTTGTATTACACATTGTAACGGCGAGAACGACCGTCTCTCTAAGTTTGATTTCAATGCTTCTAAGCAATCACAGAACTCTTCGTGTTTAAGTATTTGTGATTAAATGACTAAATTTTTGTAGAGAATATGAACATCTGAACAATCTGAGTATATGCCTGATGAAATGATTTTTTATGCTGCTGCAGAAATCTGCCAAACATTACCATGATTATAGATCGCGGTACACTTTTCATACATACTTTTCTGAAATGAGGCCACTCCATGTTGACAAATAATTTCAAAAGAGTTTTTCAGTTGTCTTTTCGGAATGCTTCCAGAAAACTTTCCAGGCAGTATCGACATTCTGGTACAAAGTTCAAATGCGATGTTTCAATCGTACACAAGCCATTACAACAGAACTGTTGAATTGTGGATACCAATCCACTTTTGGTTTCTAGCTCTATAACTGCAATTCCATGCACTTAGAAACAAAATATCAAAAGGTAAAATTAAAATCTGAAACTGGACATTTCCTGTCTTTTTAAACGATAACAAATCATTAAGCTTTTTGTGATATTGAAAAATAGTAGAATTTTGAATTTCTATGTATACCAGGCTAGAGGCTTTTATCATGCTGATAAAATCGTCATCGTGGGGATATTTCTACCACAAAATGAGTTTTCCAGAAGTGACACGTGGTAAGAGTAGTTATTATACTGAAAACAAAAAATGGAAAATACGGAATAGGGTTTTGTTTTACAGACGGGTATTTAGAAGCGTCGAAAAAAAAGGAAAATGCCAAGTAAAAATGTGAAGAAAATGAAATAAAATGAGAAAATTTGCGTTCTTTGGTTTTGATCAAAATCCTTCCATTTGCATATTTTTAAATACTTTTCGCAAGATGATACACACGTACCTTTAATATTAAGTGATAGATATTTCAAGTGTTAATAGACTCTGAATTTCAAAATAGAATATACAGGGGGGGGAGAGGGTACAGAGTTTTTCCATGATTACAAGAACCTATTATTAAAAACATCTATAATTTGGGATATTTTTTTTACTATTTGTTGTAAAAGACTATATTAAAAATTTTGAGAAAACCTACGTGAGACAGCATACTAGGTAGTTTTAAAAATGTCAAAAGATATGCAAATTCTCGCCATGCACTGTCTAATATTTCTATTGCACGGCTAATCATAGCATATTGTTGCGAAATCTGGTAGTGGGTGTATATTAAAATAGGTCCAATAAGAGAGAGAGGGAGAGAGAAAGATCTAAAAAACGAAAATAACACTTTATTCGACAAAAACGAAGCACTATACCTCACAAAAGATACGGTATTTTTAATACATGACACAGTGGATCATTAAATATCACAGCACTATCACTACTAAATTGTCAGTCGTATACAAAACCAAACGGGAGACGCCATGACCTAAAAGCCCATAAGCCATGCTCTGGTAACGCGATGCTTGGCCGCTTCCCCATCTCAACTCAAAACATTGCTTTCTTGCATTTCTGTCTGTAGTAGAAGTGGCTTGTCCGCCATAGAACTCTGCCCGCTGGACGTGTCATAAGCTTCTTCCTCCGGCTTCATCGGATTATATGGCGGAAGCTGCTTGTGACGCCTAACGCTCTACTCTATACACCTTAATCATACAGCTCTGCTTTCTACTCCGCAATACATCACATTGAACTAAACAGCGAGAGACACTCTCTGTTTATAGATTTCGAAACCAGACGTGAGGTCATAGGACGTGACATTATATTTCTGAATTTTTCTCGTAACTTCTTTCCGAAAGTGAGATATAGAAAAATTCCACTACTTTCGAGGACTTTCTTTCAATCGCAAAGTCGCCAGGTTTGTCTCCAAGTCGCCAAAACGATTGCCAAGTTTATCGTCCAGGTCAATCAGTCACATACTCATGACATTTGCAAGAATGCCTGTATAACTCTCTTTCACATACACACATTTATACATTTTTTTTTGTAACAATATTGTTACAAAATTGTAATGTTGTTTTCGCATGCCAATGTGTATTGCGGGAAAGAGCGTTGTACAAGCATTGTTGCAAGTAAAATGCGTATGTAACACCTTGACCTTGGCGACAAACTTGGCGAAAATTTTGGCGACTTTTGTGACAAAAAGAAAGCTCTCGAAACTAGTGGAATTTTGGTTCTATCTGAATTAGGAGAGAAGTTCCCGGAAAAGCCCAGGAAAAATGCTGTCACATCCTATGTGACGTCACATCCGCTTTCAAGTCTATAAATAAAGTAGTCGCTCTCATAGTGAGTTACAGTTAGTGTGTGATAGACTGTGAAACGATACGTTGAGTTTGATACAACTTTTATGGGACACCCTATACATTCTGAAAATTTACTGTTCATTCCTTCATAGAATAATAGGTGTCCGTTGAAATTTTCTAACGACATAAATTTCTTTTTCGACTTCCGCAGGAAAAGAAAATATCTCATATTTGATATTATTCAGCATTTTTTAAATAAAATGTATATTTTATTTCAATTCCTACTCCGAAATCCAAACATTATGGAAAGTGATTATAGCGATTTATCTTCTCTTTTGCCATAAAAATGCTAAAGTTATTTATATCGAAAATATTTTCTTATCAGGAAATTCAGCATACTAAATAAATAAATGATTTCTCGAGCAATTTGGTGAATCATTGTTCTGTAAATCGAGATTTGATTTTGCATCTTTCATTTACATAATACTTCTTTTAATAAATGGGAATTCGCTTCTAAATATAATAAATACAAAGCCAAAAATAAAATCGAAGCTGTAAAATGTGGGTATAGAAAGCGACTAGGACAAATTTCATTGACACAAAATTTAGCAGGAAAGTAACAAACTTCTATGCTTGAAACAAAGTGAAGAATCGCAAAGATTAAAACAATGATAAATTTTCATAAATTATGCAATAAAGTTATATTGGGGTCATTAGCAAAATGATGTTTTACACTCATGTCCATAAATTAAGGATAATTCAGAATCACACAGAAATTGATCTCTAAAATAAAAATTTCACCTGTGGAATGATCACACACATCTTGAAGAAGAATATGCAAATTACAGGAAACCACCAGATGGCGTGGATGGTACGTCACAATGACGAGAGTGTAAGAGAGGGGTATATAAGGAATGGTGGCAAAGAAGTAAAATTGTTCACAAGCGCTGTGAAAGCCTTTCAGTGCAAAAACCGCATAGTTATGGCACAAAGGAGGCATTTGGATTATGTTTTACGGGGCAGAATTATCGGACGACTGGAATGTGGACGTACCCAGCTGGAAGTATCCGAGGAACTTGGAATCGCCCAGAGTGTCATCTCCAGGCTTTGGCAACGATTCCAAGATGATGGTAATGTGAGTAGACGTTACAGCACAGGTCGCCCCCGAGTTACAACGCCGAATGAGGACGGCTATTTGGCAGTTACTGCCAAAAGAAACAGACGGAGTACAGCATCAGACCTGTCTCGTCAGCTCTCTTCAGCTACCGGTACGACAGTTTCAAGGCAGACCGTGTACAGACGCTTAGGGCACATTGGTCTATATGCTCGTAGGCCTGTCAGATGTGTTCCACTTACCGCAACTCACTGTCGCCTGCGATTAACCTGGAGTAGAGAGCATGCATTGTGGACACCGCAACAGTGGTCTTGTGTGATGTTTTCCGACGAGTCCAGGTTTAGTTTGGAGTCTGATTCTCGCCGGACATTCATCTGGAGAGCGCCAGGTACCCGTTACCACCAAGAGAACACCATTGAAGGACACCGTTACGGTGGTGCAGGATGGCTCGTTTGGGGAGGAATTATTCTTGGTTCCAGAACTGACCTGCATGTTCAGAGTGTAACGATGACAGGCCACATCTATCGGGATGTCATTCTGGAACAACATGTACGTTTGTTTCGGGGCGCCATGAGGGCTGAATTTGTGTTTATGGATGACAACGCCCGTCCTCACCGTGCAAACATTGTAGACGAATGCCTTCAATCGGAGGATATCACCCGTATGCATTGGCCAGCATACTCACCGGACTTGAATCCAATAGAGCATGTGTGGGATATGCTTGGCCGACGAATTGCAGCCCTTCAACCCCCTCCCACCTGTCTACCGGAACATCGGAGTGCATTGCTTGATGAGTGGTGTAATATTCCCCAAGATCAGATTGATCATTTGATACTCAGCATGCCTAGGCGTTGTCAGGCCTGTATTGCATCGTCCGGGAGACATACTCCGTATTAACCATCCTACTAACCATGTTATACTGTTTTTTGTAAATAGGTTCTTTTTTGAAATTTGGTCAAGGGAGTAAAACTTGCAATTTTTATTAATTATGTCAAACATATAGCATCTTTTTTGCTCTTTAGTTTTTGTTTAATAAATAGACTTTACAAATAAGTCAAATTTGTTTTGCTTCTTTCTCTTTCTTTGCCTGAACTTCATTATCCTTAATTTATGGACATGAGTGTAATTCAAAGCAGACATGTACAGGGAACGTGACCGCCTCTTATCCTCATCCAAAGCTTAAAGCTAGTAGTCTGAGAGCCAGCGACCGCCAGACCTTCGTCATAGTATAAAAGCTGAAACTTTCTCTGCGCATACCTCCCAACAGAGGTAGGAACAATCGGCCACTAAGATTGGATAATCGTGGCTTTGTCAGGTAACAGGTGGCAAAGGTGTATAAAATTGCCGAAAATTTCGTCATTTCATAAAGCTTGATTTTTTTATATGTTCTTCTTCGCAGTACTAGAAATCGCTTTATCCCTTGCCAGACACTTTTCCATTGGGGCAAACCCCCGCCAGACAATCTCAAAGTCATGGAAAACTGTTGTGTTCGTAAACTCCCGCGACGAAGTACGTCAAGATGTGACAAAGTGCAAAGCACATTTTATACTGCTACTTCTGAACTTTCTTACGCGCGAACTTTCTTGCAGCGCGCTCGTAATAGAATTACGTTTTTCAAGACTTTAAGATTGTCTGGCGGGGGTTTGCCACGATGGAAAAGTGTCTGGCAAGGGATAAAGCGATTTCTAGTACTGCGAAGAAGAACATACAAAAAGATCAAGCTTTATGAAATGACGAAATTTTCGGCAATTTTATACACCTTTGCCACCTGTTACCTGACAAAGCCACGATCATCCAATCTTAGTGGCCGATTGTTCCTACCTCTGTTGGGGGTATGCGCAGAGAAAGTTTCAGCTTTTATACTATGACGAAGGTCTGGCGGTCGCTGGCTCTTGCTCTATAGGGACCGTACTAGCAAACGGTGATCGGTTTTTCATTGGTCAATGTTTTGCACAGTGTGTGCACAGTGTAGTCCTTTTGCCCAGTGTGTCATCGCTCAACGAAATTCGGTTCATGCACCAAAAACCGAAACTACATCTAAAAATATGATGATTGGAATGTGCACTGCAGACACAGGGGTATACCAATACCCATAAAGCGATGCTTGGGATTTAATCTAGCCAGCGTGAACAGGTGAAATGCCTAAATTTGACCATAATAAAATGAACTGAAGATGAAATATTGTTCCGAATATCGGCCAACGCTCTGCCCATGGACAAGTGGTTACTTTGGACAATTTCACACCCTTGAGTACATAAACATAAGCAATGTGTATACGTGCACTGGCGAGAATCTCCGTAGCCGGTGGTGACCGGAGCTGAATATGCTAGCAGTGGATTATGCTTTTCATGAGGTGATCAACCACCCTAAAGTTGTTTAATCGCTTTTTCTCCTGTAGAAGAGGTTGTAACTCTGTGAAAGTGGCTGGGGTTGGGAGATGTACTTTTTCAAGCATTTTCAATGGAATGAACGTCAGGTGAATACGCCTACCAATCCATACAAGCGATACTTTCAATCTCCAGACTGTCGCTGACCGTGACTTTTCTATGAGAAAACACCCCCCCCCCGACTTCCATGGGAAAGACACCGCAGACTGTGGCAACTGCAACAGAAGACCATTTACAGACGTGCAGTTCGGTTGTATATTTCCAAAAATCCCAGCCTATACCATGATTCTTCTGCCTCAGAATGACTGATGATAGATGCTTTTTTCTAGAGCCAATTCAGTTTGACTTGTTTTCTCCAGACTCTTAGACGTTTACCATCCGGATTGATGGAAAATCTTGAATCATCGTGATTGCATACCGTTGTCCTAATCGGAAACAATCACATTCACATGTTTCCGGTACCACTTTCATGCCCCTCTGGATCGGAAGGACAGAGGAACACGATTTCGTGGTAGAAAGCACTCATGTGTAGCCTTCGGTGCAAGATACTGTTTGACTACTAATTAAATAGAAACATAAACACCTGGTTTAGAGACGGAAACGGGCACTTCCATTAGTTGTTGGGGGTGCCAGCCAGGTGTGCGCTTGTCGCTAAATTATTCAGACACAGTTTTCAAGAAATAAGATTTGTTTACTGCGATGTGAAAAATTTTTAAACTTACATAAATCACTCCCGGCACCTTCTTCAGTACGCAGCTGTCTGCTTTAAAGCATTAAAGTGAACAACCACGTTCACTGTCTCTTATTCGTCTTTTAAAAGCCACAGAAACACGTCTGATTTGAAAATGAATCATGCAAAAGTTCTAAACAATATTTATGAGCACTTACGTAAAGCTCTTATGATCTTTTATAATGCTGGGTCCTTACAAAACTATCGTTTGTGCATATTTATGAACACTAAACCGTGATTGTCTGTTAGAAAACAAATTTTCATAGCGTCTACTACTCTCTACTGTGTCTCTACTTTTCGGGCGAATTAAAACCTCTGAAACTCAAACTCATTCCTAAAAATTAGCATTTTCCTCTCCGTGTTTAACTTTGGCATCGAATATACATTAACCCCACTCCCTGTATTTCAAACATGCATGATTTATTAGACTTTTAAACTAAAAGAACAGTCGCTCTTTAATGGTAAGGTATGTTTTACAATATTTATGGATAAATTGCAGTTGGGAATAGTAGACAGAAAACTATTTAAACTATTCGAAATTTTTTTAAACATTAATGCACATTCACATTTTTTACAAGGATTTAAAATTTGCATAATATCAGAACTTATGCTAGTTGTTTTACTAACCCTTTGAGGTGCAATCCTTTCCCAATGCTGAAAAAAGGGCAGCCGTTGCCATCATTCGACTTATCTACCAGCAAGATGGCGGGCGATCGAAACGTTCATTGCGTGCCACAGATCTAGAGACCCTTTTTTGACGCAGCTGGCAGTGCGGCACAGCCAGCTGCGCCAAAAAAGGGTCTCTAGATCTGTGGCACGCGATGAACGTTTCGATCGCCCGCCATCTTGCTGGTAGTTAAGTCGTGCGATGGTAACGGCTGCCCTTTTTTCAGCATTGGGCAATCTATCCAGCTGTTCTCGCATTCTTCCATTTTTCAGCAGATGTCAGGGCTGCTAAAAATAATCGTGACCATTTTTTCACGGGAAATGACGTGCTAAAAAATAAAGAATTCTCGTGGAGCTATGTCACCCGCAACTATTTTTATAGAAATCAAATCTATTCTTCGTGACTGGCAACAGTCAAAACGTCAGAGTTTGGTGTTCCCAGAGAGGGAACACTGCGCGTTAAAGGGTTAAAAATAGATGCCAAACTATTATCATTAAGGTGGCCCGAAACCGAATGTCTTTACTTTTTTGCTTGGCTACAACGCGGAAAAGGTGCATTTCCCCTCCAAGTTTAAGATCCTAAAATTTAGAAGCGTTAACAAAAACGGAAAAAATGTCTTCATGGGGCGCCGGTGAACACAAATTTAGCTTTTCTTTAATTATCCTTTTATAATCATTTTTTCCCTTAAATGGTGAAATTACAAAAATAAACGACAGTTACTAAAAGATATCTTTTCCAGTGCTATTTCAAATTCCAAATATTACATCGTGATCGAAAAATACCTTGAATGTCTTCTGAGGATCACAAATAGAGTGCATGAAGCAAATATCACGATTTTTCAAACTAAATTCTTCATCGACTTTTCGAGACTCATAGCTTGGAGAGAAGTTAAATTTTCCCGAGTAGGAGTTTTAAATATTCTATGATGAAGTACTACGGTACTACAGTACATAATTCTGAAATATTACAGTTTTTAAATTATATTTTTAGCGACAAAATATTTTGCAGTTGATCCATTTTCCGAAATGAAGAAGAAAGTACATAGGCTAGAATTGAAAACAAACTGTCATCAGAAAGTTTAATAAAAATATCCGTCCATATAAACACAGCCAGTATACATTTTTTAGGAAATAAGATCGCAATAAATAATTATGTACCGAAACACTTGCTCTTACACTATTCATATCTGTTCAATATTAAAATTAATTTTAGTTCTAAATACAGGAAAAGAAACAGGGATTCCTAGAACAAATAAATCCATCCCTCGCATCTTAGTCAAAAACCGCTACTGCTACTATTATGAAAAGCTTTACTATTCTCTTAACAGCAAGTATGTGTCTTTTAAATTTTGGAAACTCTACCAGAGACCATTCATCAGAATTGGTAGATGACTCTTCAATTCAGTTCTTCACCTTTAATTTCCATCTTCATTGGCGACCTCGTTGCGTGTGACTCTTGCCCTGAAATCATTTCCATATAATCAATAGCTGGGGAATTTATATCAGGGATGATGGACTTTCTCAGTTTGTTCTTGTTTGAAACCTTGTCGTTCCTTACTTTAATTCTTATTGGGGCAAAATCTTGAATGAATTTTCGTTCATCTGTCAGCATTCCCAGTAGAATATTCTCTAAAGAAGCAAAATGCCCATTCCTCTGTACAACAGGATAAACTACTGTTTGAAGTTCTACTGGAAGGTAACAAGAAAGTTGTATCAGTTTAAATAGATGCAAGGGATCATCAATAAAAGAAGACTCTAATTTAATGTGAAACCATACTGATGCAGGGGCGTAGCCAAAGGGGGGGGTCATAACCCCCCCATGAGAAATTTTTGCCATAAAAAATGCATATTCTTCACTAAATTATCACACACGCGTATACATATATATGAGTTGTAGTAGTCGTAACCCCCCCATGAAAAATTTCTGGCTACGCCCCTGTACTGATGCATATGCATTCATTATATACGTCATCAATGTATTGAGACATTCCGAAGGATTTTTATTGCTGATGTAAAGCCAGAGAATGCGGTTGGCTGTTGCGGACAATCTTGAATGAGACAAACTTACCAGTGTTCCGAGCAGCTGAATTCGAGGTGCAAATATCACTTGATACTGTCAAACATATTTCAAGAAGATACTTCTGATCGCTACTGAAGTCTGCCAGTACTCGCAAATTACCAGGAAAATTCCCTTTAATCCATTGAAAGTCAATAGATGTTTGTTTTTCACAGTGCTCCAAATCTTTCCCAATGTCACCCAAGTAGCTGTCTAGCCCTGTAGTTTTTCCATCTAAATTTTTTTAGAAATGTCACAAAGGTAGTATGATGAACAGAGACAAATATGCCATTGTACGGGTTTCACAGGTTATTTTTATTTTTCTAACAATGTAATAATTCCACTTTTATTACCTACGTTAGTAACAGATCCATCTCATCAAATGGTTGTTAGGCTTCTAATATTCATATTTTTGTTTTAAAAAAATGAAAAATGTTTTCTTATATGTATAGAGAGATGCTTGATTTCGGAATCACATGATGCAAATATCTTACTTCTGTTTCTTAAATTAGAGGGATAAGCTCACTTGAGACTGTTACAAGGTAGACTAATATTCCACATCTAGATGAAGTCATCTCTTGTGAAATAAATATTTTGTTAACCTTTTGTGAATTCTTTAAAGTATGAGGGAAGGTTTGGAATTTTATCTACTTAGATTATTCATAACAGCAACAATAATGTATGCATGTTGGAATTCCTTATCAAAATTTTGAGTCCTTCTTTCTTAGTAGTTTACTCAGACAAATTTGTCTACGTAAACTAAAAGTTAGTCCATGCATATAAATATTTTAATCATTATTTACATCTAGTCTCAAAATAGCTCGAATGTTATTTTCTAATGTCTAATTTAGTTCGTAGTAATCTCTTAAACATACTTTTTATTTTACTGTGACTATTTTAATCACTTACATATAACAGCGTCTTGTTAAATACTGCTACAAATTTACTTTTCCAGTTACACATTTTTTAAATAAATGTAAAAAAATAGTCATTCTAGCTAATCACATCATTTTAAACAATAAGAGTAATATTAATTTTTATAATAATTTTCCAAAATAAAAGTTTGTCTCATACACCATTTTATCGAAGTAAAAAAGTTGATGAATTCGTTATTTGCAGTTCATGAGGTCTAAAATGTGCTTTAAAGACGTGCGTTTCATGGGACATAGATTCATAAAAAGAAATGAATGAGGTTTTTAAAGCGGAAAATGCTTCAATATTTGATATATAAAAGGTTTCGAAACGTGTATTTTTTTTCAACAAAACTTCGGAAAATGATTCATCGCTCAATCTAGCACTATTTATCTACGAAAAAGTACTGTGCAATGTTTCATTGAAATATTTCCTGTTTGTGTTGACGTTTAGAATTAGGATAACCTACGTTTTTGTGAAGACATTTTATCTTTTTCTCTTAAGATCATTCTAACTATATGTGTTTCTTTTTTCTCTCTTTTCTACATTTTGAAATCTGCTATTCAGATTACCGCTGAAATTTCATCTTGAATTACGGTTCTAAAATAAAGTTTTCAACCAGAAATCCAATACTGATTTCTTAGGAATCGATCAACGTCTGAAAATAAATAGAAAGACGAATGATTTAAAGACACTGTTTTGCAAAAACAGATCGAACCATGATGTAGCTTTTTTCTCTTTCATTATGCACGTAGTTTACTGGTATTTATCCAAGTATATACTATTGCATATGTCAATATACATATTTGGAACACATTAAAGGAAATATATATTGTATACGTTAAAGGAAATATATACGTCTCGCAGTGGCTTAGTTACTAAGGCCCATTTACGAAATTACTCCTGAACCAGATTTGTTCCAGATCGGTCAAACGGTGTAGGGTTGTATAGGGAGCAGATCGGGCATGAATTCATTCAATCCCCTTTTATATATTTAAAACATAATTTGAACAACGATGGAGATTCCACGGTTAGTATGCACCACATAATTGAGGAAGTAGATCCAGGTACATGTCACTTTTCTTTTCAAAAGAAAACGACTGCACAAGACATTTTCTGTAAGACTGCACACACTTTAAGCAGAAGAAAAATTTCACTTAATTGAAGAAATTTCACTTGGAGCATTTTTTTTTTATTTACTCCTTAGGAAAGTTATGCATAAACACTCATGAGTACATTCATTTAAAAATTATAAAGAATGCTTAAAAATAATTGCAAGTTGGGAAAGTTTATTATAAATCTCCATGATACAACGATGACGAAAGCCACCTTACTCAAAAGTGGGGGACTTCGCCCACGAAACCCTCTAACGCACATAAAGACCGTTACTAATGCTCGTTGAGCAATTCAAATAAGGTGCATGTAAAGGCTCTTTAAAAATCTCGAACAGCCAAAAGTAGCACTTGCCGAAAGAGGAAAATAAAAAGAAAAAACACAAGAATATACATCTGGCGACGACAGAATGCTCGAACGGAGACACAATATTTTAAGCAGAGAGGGGCCGCAGAGGGTGTGTACTACTATGCCAGAACTGAAAAATTACAGCTGTAGTGACTTTTTCTTCGTTATTCCTATATTGCCCTTCGTTCATTCTGCTTGGTTCTTCCAATTAATCTTGGTTCTGTCCTTGGTTCTTCCTTGGTTCTGCCATCGTTCTTCAAATTATTTTTTAAATATATAAAAGGGGATTGAATGACTTCATGCTCGATCTGCTCCCTATACAACCCTACACCGTTTGACCGATCGGGAACAAATCTGTTTCAGGAGTAATTTCGTAAATGGGCCTTAGCAACTAAGCCACTGAGAGACGTATGTATTTCCTTTAACGAATACAATATATATTTCCTTTAACGTGTTCCAAACATGTATATTGACATATGCAATAGTATATACTTGGATAAATACCAGTAAACTACGTACATAATGAAAGAGAAAAAAGCTACATCATGGTTCGATCTGTTTTTGCAAAACAGCGTCTTTAAATCATTCGTCTTTCTATTTACTTTCAGACGTTGATCGATTCCTAAGAAATCAGTATTGGATTTCTGGTTGAAACTTTATTTTAGAACCGTAATTCAAGATGAAATTTCTGTGGTAATCTGAATAGCAGATTTCAAAATGTTGAAAAGAGATAAAAAAGAAACAAATGTAGTTAGAATGATCTTAAGAGAAAAATATTAAATATCTTCACAAAAATATATGTTGTCCTAATTGTAAACAAACAGGAAATATTTCAATGAAACATTGCAGAGTACTTTTTCGTAGATAAATAGTGCTAGATTGAGCGATGAATCGTTTTCCGAAGTTTTGTTGAAAAAAAAATACACGTTCCAAAAGCAGATATCAACAACACATGTGTTTGTAAACAACACAACTCTTTGCCACTCACGGCAAGAGAAAAATTTAAACGTCATCAATCGCACCTTGCGAACATCCCCAGTCTGTGAAACACTACGTCATAGGAGAAACTGGTTTTCCGTATCTCCGATCAGCAGAGTCGAAAGGAATGACTCCGAAAGAAAGAGGAAAATTTCCTCACGCGTAGTCTGGCAACAGTTTTTAAAATAAGTACGTTGAGAGACGCTAAGAAATGACTTAAGAAAAAAATCGTGATGTGAGAGGTGTGTGTTTCGGAGGGGCTCCCCATACATTCCAGTGTTAGGCTTCGAGCCATTTTGCAGCGTGGGGAGCCCCAGCCCAGGCTAATTCGCTGTCAAGTTCTAAATGGAAAACTCAAGAAATAATTTTCACACCTGAATTTTATTCAAATTCAATATTACAGAAGTGTTTGTTCAAAGAGAAATTATATTTTTTTCCAGCTGATCTTAAAAGAAAGTGAACGTCACGTGTCTACATACAAATCAACGACATGCACGTCAAATATGGTGAAGATTTCTGCAAATCCCAAAAATTAACATAGATGATGTGTAGTATCGCCCACGGTGAATGTATTTAAAATTGTGTGTTAAGTGTGTAGCATTAAAGGTGCTTTTTACAAGGCAGTTTAGAAACTGTTGCGCATGGAGTGCACAGCTCAAAGGACTTTTTACAAACTTCTCATAAGAACTGTTAATGAGAATCAAGAATTGATTCGGCTCCTAGATAATGTGAAAGCTGCAAAGACACAATGATTTGTAAAATTTCTTCGAAAAAAATCTGCTATTCCAGAACTGGGTAAATATTATGTTAAATTCATAACTGGTATATTTTTGGGAGTGATTTCGTATCCCATACTTGTAAAATGTAAGATTTGTCACATTGTATACTCAGAATTTTCTGGTTAAAGTATCTTGGTTTGATTTTGAAATTCTGAAATGATATTCGATTTGATATTTTAAATTGATAATATGCCTATCTTGGTTTAATTTTGAAATTCTGAAATGATATTCGATTTGATATTTTAAATTGATAATATGCCTATCTTGGTTTAATTTTAAAATTCTGAAATGATATCGATTTGATGTTTTAAATTGATAATATGCCCATTGATTTTTTATTCTTTAGTCAAGTAAAGTTTAAATTTTTACTAATCTGTTCTTAGGACAAATTGAAATGAAAATCTTAATTGGCATGTTATCTCGGTGTGTGATAATTGAATCTCATTGTAGTCCACTAATTATTTAATTTCTAAAACTCAACTTAACCAGACTTTTAATGTAATTCAGTTTGGGACAATTTTAATGATTTTCAATTATCACAGTGCACAAATGAGTGTTTGAGTATTATGACTTTTGCTTGAAGGTGCACTGGCTTTCAGCTTCATTTTTTTTCAATTCCTATGTTAGTGTCAGGTATCAGAACTGAATTGAAATTTTGAATTATTTAGCATGTAGGGATCTCATATTTGAATGTTACAACTATTTAGCCAAGAAATTATTTAATGTTTTTGTCATTCATAATGATCAATAAAAAACAAAGCTCAAAAATTTGATTTGCTTGACTTGCGTTAGTGAATTTTAGGTAAATTTTACTTTTCAGCTTTTATCACATATAAGTTCTGAGTGTTAATTCCTTACCAGGTGAGTGTAATTAAAATAAGTTATTTTCGTCTCTCACTTTTTAGGTAGTTAATACCTAGGCGCTATAAAATGGTGCCGTGAGAGTGTTTTAAACTACCGGGTTATTCTAGGATTAATATTCAAAAAAAAAAAAAAAAAAAAAAAAAAAGTATATGTATATATATATATAAATAGAATGAATACAAATAAGTCTTAGTACACTCACCTGGAAATTACATAAAATCAGGAAAATCAAAAATATTGAAATTTTGAAATTAGGTGGAGAATGTATATTTTATAGTGAATATTTATATATTTTTATTGTTATTACCAGTGTATATATATATAATTTATTATTTTCATATCATATTTATATTTAAACAGATGCATTTAGACACATGCTAGGCATTTAAATATTTTACATTTAATAATTTTCAACATTGCATTTTATTACTTTCAATCAAGTACAATGGCCAAAAACATAATTAACACCAGTTTGGCGAGTAACTTGCCTTACTTTTCCGGTAAGAAAGAAGAGAACATAAATTTTTTCATTAAGCAAATCGAAGACGTTGCCACATTAGAAAAATGGCCTGAAAACAAAACTTTCTTAGTCATTAAACTTAACTGCAAGGAGAAAGCGCTTAGCTTTATAGCTAATGATCCTATTGCCAGCAAGGCCACCAATGCACAGCAATTAAAAAATGCCCTAATCAAGAAATTTTCGAAAAGTGATTCCTTTCAAACAAAACTAACCAATTTTGCCAATATCACTCAGCTGCCAGGCCAGACTGTTGGTGATTTGGCGGAAAAAATTGAGGAGAAAGCTAACGCCTATCTTGAAATAAGTGATGCCTCCACAAATGATCTAATAAATTTAGCAAAAAAAATTAAACTACAAAAATTTTATGATGCCCTGCGACCAGATATTAAAATAGAGGTCAAGAAATTGAATCCAAAATCATTTGAAGATGCTGTTGAAACAGCAAAAAATATTGAGAATGCCTTAAATGATCCTGCTTACCAGGCCAATAATACTTTTTCCACGGAAATGCAAGCACTCTTACAAAGTCAGATTGAGAGCAATCAGCAGATGCTACAATTGAAGGAGAAGATGGAAAAATTGACATCAGATACAACGATAAATAACATCACGGCACATACAGACAATCAAGAAACAGCCAACAATGGTAACAATCAAATATTTTGCTTAATTTGTGGAAAATCACATTTAACCATCAGATGTAGATTTTATCCAAGGTTTCAGAGGGGCAATTTCAATTTTCAAAATTCACGCAGGGGGAATTTTGGTCCACAAAGAGGACAATTTAGGAGCCACAGAGGCAATTTTTTTAATCACGTAAACAGTTTTCAGTCACACAGACCAGGCAGAACTTCTGGGGGGAATTTTAATGCTAGATCAAACTTTAGGGGAAGACAAAACAGACAACACCCATATCGAAGAAGTAATTTAAACTAGAATGGGGTTCTTGCAATTTTTCAACATCATCAGAAGCAAGAACCCAGTCAGACAATTTTGATAAACATGATAAGATTACAAGCAAAGTCTCTGTTTCCAAAAATGCTAAAAAGAAAAAGAAAAATTTGACAAAAAAAATAGTAACTCCAAAAAAAAAAAAACAAAAAAAAAAAAAAAAACAGAAAAATTCAAAAAAATTCAATAAGGGATACAGATTTAGTTGTCATGTCGTGCAAATATAAAAATAACCATCTTCCTATCATACAATTAAAATTTGGTAGCAACAATATTGATAGTTTACTAGATACAGGTGCAAATCTCAGCCTCATTCAGCCTAGTGCTTTGGAATTAATTAAAGAAACCACCAAAATAGAATACATATCCAGATCAGTCAAAATTCACACTTTAAGCTCTTCTACCATACCATATCTTTCCGCAGTAAACATTAAATTTAAAATTAACACCACTTGGTTTCAAAACCAGTTTTTTGTGACTCAGCACAACTGGAACTCTAATTACAAAATAATTCTTGGCTATGACTTCTTACAGAGAAACAAAATTATTATGGACACTGCAAATGAGAAATTAATTATGAACAATCAAGAATTTCAATTTAAACATTCTACCCCTTCTATTAATCTTAATAACAACTTAAAATTAAAGAACTCACAAAAACTTTTTGCTAGATCTGTAAATAATGTAACACTTTTACCTAATTCTACAAATATAATTAAATTAAGCATTCCTCAGTCACTTCAGCAAGAAACACAAATTATTTTTAATCCTATCTCTTCTAAATTACAATATATAATGCAAGATTCTTTGCACACACTGACGCATGACAACTCTATCTACTCCATAGTCGAAAATCCCTTAGATACCAAAATTATTATTCGAAAGAACTCTAAAATGGGGACTTTGCACATTTTTAAGGAGGATTCAGTTATACAGCATTCAGAGGATCAACACTTTCAAATAAACAACTTAAATTTAACTGAAGTTTTAAAATTAAGACAGGAGGAACTAACAGAAGAGGATTTTGACTTAAGTCACCTCAATGAGACAGATAAAAAAGATATACTTCAAATGTTAATGAAAAATTTTAGAATCTTTTCCAAATCCTACAAAACTTTAGGCTCAACAGATGCTGTAGTTCCTGAATTTAAATTACTTCACAACTTTCCTATCTCCACCAAACCATATCCTATCCCGAAAATAGCCAAAGATTTTGCACAAAAAGAAATTGCAGATTTATTAGATGCAGGAATCATTGAAAATTCTAGTAGTTCATACAATTTTCCAATTTTATTTGTTAAGAAGAAAGCTAATCCAAACAATAAGCAAGAAAAATTAAAATTTCGCATGGTGGTAGATTACAGATTACTGAACTGTATAACTGAATCATTCAAAATTTGCCTTCCAAAAATTTCTGACATATTACATAACATTTCAGGCAAAAATTTTTATTGTGTTTTAGATTTAAAGTCTGCATTTTTCCAAATTCAACTTAGAGAATCTGACAGGGAAAAATTAGCATTTTGTTGTGAACTAGGAAATTTTCAGCCAACCAGATTATTTTTTGGCAGCAAAAATAGCACTTCCTATTTTCATACTTTAATATCAAAATGTATAAATGATTTAAAAGGCCCTAACGTACAATTTTTTCTCGACGACATCATAATAGCAGCTGACACTATTCCACATTTAAAAATAATTCTTCAGAAAGTTTTCGACAGATTGGCAAAATTTAACTTAACTTTGGATCCTCATAAAATTCAATTGTGTAAAACAAAAATCAACTACTTAGGCTTTTCAGTAAATAAAGATGGCTTTTCACCCTCTGAGGATAATATCAATAAAGTCAATAAATTTCCAATTCCCAAAAATTTGAAGCAGACACAGACCTTTCTAGGAATGCTGAACTATTTTCGACATTTAATTTTCAATTATGCAGAGATAGTCGAACCTCTCGTGAACTTAACTAGAAAGAACGTTCCGTTTGTCTGGACTGAACAGTGTCAGGAGGCCTTTGATAAAATACAAAAAATCATTTTAAGTAAACCCACTATAAAAAATTTTGATGAAAATAGGGAATGTTATTTAGTGTGCGACGCCTCAAAAATTGCCGCTTGTGGAATTCTTATGCAAAAAGATGATGGACATTTTTTTCCTGTTGAATTTTTTTCCAAACAACTTTCAGAGTCAGAGTCAAGGTATCCTTCTTTAAGGCGAGAGCTCTTTGCAATTTATTTATCTTGCAAGCATTTTCATGAACAATTATTTGGGAGAAAATTTACAATACTGACGGATGCCAAACCTTTAACTTTTCACCTCAATTTAGAGAAACAACCTGAAGTGGTGGCCAGATGGCTATTATACTTACAACAATTTGACTACAACATTCAACATATACCTGGATTTAAGAATCCAGCTGACTTTCTTTCAAGAGTTTTAAGTGAAAATCTAAACGTAAATAATGTAAACATTTTTGAAAACAAAACTGATCTATCAAAGGAAACCATTCTAAAAGAACAACTTAAAGATGAGAAAATTGCTAAAATAATTCAGGACATTAAAGAAAATAATAAAAAAAATTAAACAGCAATATTTCATAGATTCTCATTCGCAACTACTAATGATTAAGTTAAAACCAAAAAATAAACATAAAAAAGATAAGTCAATAAAAAATAAAATTGTAATTCCAAGAGTTTTAATCAAGACCTGCTTAGAATCAGCTCATGCTCCTCACTTTGGCACTGCAAGGACTTATGAACTGCTGAGCCAAAATTTTTTTTGGAAGGGCATGTTTGCTGACACAAAAAATTATTGTGAAAACTGTGCAAAATGTCTTGAAAATAAACCAAAGCCGAAGAACACCATTTCAGAGTTTGTTTCTAAGACTCATCTAGCTCCAGGAGAAATGATAGCAATAGATATTGTAGGAAAATTACCAAGATCAATTGATGGAAAATTTTATATATTAAGCATTTCTGACCATTATTCTCGTTTTCTTGAATTAATTCCCATTTCAAATTTCACTTCTAATATAATAATTAAACATCTACAGGAATATTTCTCAAGGTTTGGTATCCCGAAGATATTACTTACAGACAATGGCACAAACTTTTGCTCAAACGAATTTGAAAATTTTATGAAAGAAGCAAAAATTGAACATAGAAAGTCTTCGATATATCACCCACGTAGCAATGGATTAATTGAACGCGCACATAAATCTTTAAAAATGAGTGTTGCAGCCATTTCAGAAAGAATTTGTGACTGGACAACCAGTCTATTATTCTTTAAACTTCACTACAACAACACCACACATGCTGTTACACAATACTCTCCAGCTGAAATATTCTTTGGACGCAAACTCAACCTGCCTATAGATGCTTTTAATGAACCAAAATATACCTTTGAATTTAATAAATATGTAGAAACTGTAAAACTAATAGCTAAAGAAATACAGCAAAATGTCAAAATTAATGAAGAAAATTATTTCAAAGTTCATAGTAAATATGTAAGAGGAAGGAAAAAGCCAGATGTCAAATTGGGTGACAAAGTATTTTTAGAGGAATTTATAGCACCAGGTGCTCTTCAAAAGAAATACAATGGACCCTGGGAAGTCAAAAAGATTCTAAGAAATGATAATTTAATAATTCAAAAAGTTGAAAATGGAACACCAAGAGAAAGGAAAGTCCATGTCAGTAAAATATTTGTGCAAAAACCTCTCAACCCTAACTTCCAAAATGAAACAACTTCATTTTAGTCGACAGCTCTTTTCTGAATATCAGAACACAAAAAAAAAAAAAAAAAAAAAAAAAAAATTGTAAAAGGAATTTTTTTCCCCTTTATTTATGGTTTACCAGGGCTCTCTGGGGTGTCAATGATCTGAAATTGATCACTTCAATTCACTGCAATCCTAGTTATGTAAGGCTGGTCCTATAGCTGGGATTCTTCAGAGCGGTCTGGTGAAGACATAAAATTAAATTTTTTCTTACATTTCATGGCCATGCTCTTTAAAAAAAAGAAAACAAATAATAATAAGAAGAATTAAATCAAGTTGTTCTGTATGTTCATAGGCTGTCAGGAAAAATTTGACATCTTGGTACTTTTTCATTTCTCATAACCAAATCAAGCTATTTTTTTCTCTAATTGATACATGAAAATACTGATTTGGCAAGGGAAGAATTGCCACAAGAGTCACTTATTGCTGTGTATGTGAAAGAATTTGATGTGAATACTTGAGTCAATTGTACATATTTTTTTTGAGGGGTATGTTATTTGCTAACATTAGGTTTCAATTCAATGCATTTGTATATGTATATATAAAATTTCTTTTTCTACCTTGCATTTATTTTCATACAACAAATTCATATATAGTGTATATTGCATATTGTGTAAATTTATCCCAGGCACGCCTTTTCTCTCGTTGGAGGGGAAGGATGTTACATAAAAATGTAACACTATTAGCAGATATCAACAACACATGTGTTTGTAAACAACACAACTCTTTGCCACTCACGGCAAGAGAAAAATTTAAACGTCATCAATCGCACCTTGCGAACATCCCCAGTCTGTGAAACACTACGTCATAGGAGAAACTGGTTTTCCGTATCTCCGATCAGCAGAGTCGAAAGGAATGACTCCGAAAGAAAGAGGAAAATTTCCTCACGCGTAGTCTGGCAACAGTTTTTAAAATAAGTACGTTGAGAGACGCTAAGAAATGACTTAAGAAAAAAATCGTTATGTGAGAGGTGTGTGTTTCGGAGGGGCTCCCCATACATTCCAGTGTTAGGCTTCGAGCCATTTTGCAGCGTGGGGAGCCCCAGCCCAGGCTAATTCGCTGTCAAGTTCTAAATGGAAAACTCAAGAAATAATTTTCACACCTGAATTTTATTCAAATTCAATATTACAGAAGTGTTTGTTCAAAGAGAAATTGTATTTTTTTCCAGCTGATCTTAAAAGAAAGTGAACGTCACGTGTCTACATACAAATCAACGACATGCACGTCAAATATGGTGAAGATTTCTGCAAATCCCAAAAATTAACATAGATGATGTGTAGTATCGCCCACGGTGAATGTATTTAAAATTGTGTGTTAAGTGTGTAGCATTAAAGGTGCTTTTTACAAGGCAGTTTAGAAACTGTTGCGCATGGAGTGTACAGCTCAAAGGACTTTTTACAAACTTCTCATAAGAACTGTTAATGAGAATCAAGAATTGATTCGGCTCCTAGATAATGTGAAAGCTGCAAAGACACAATGATTTGTAAAATTTCTTCGTAAAAAATCTGCTATTCCAGAACTGGGTAAATATTATGTTAAATTCATAACTGGTATATTTTTGGGAGTGATTTCGTATCCCATACTTGTAAAATGTAAGATTTGTCACATTGTATACTCAGAATTTTCTGGTTAAAGTATCTTGGTTTAATTTTGAAATTCTGAAATGATATTCGATTTGATATTTTAAATTGATAATATGCCTATCTTGGTTTAATTTTAAAATTCTGAAATGATATCGATTTGATGTTTTAAATTGATAATATGCCCATTGATTTTTTATTCTTTAGTCAAGTAAAGTTTAAATTTTTACTAATCTGTTCTTAGGACAAATTGAAATGAAAATCTTAATTGGCATGTTATCTCGGTGTGTGATAATTGAATCTCATTGTAGTCCACTAATTATTTAATTTCTAAAACTCAACTTAACCAGACTTTTAACGTAATTCAGTTTGGGACAATTTTAATGATTTTCAATTATCACAGTGCACAAATGAGTGTTTGAGTATTATGACTTTTGCTTGAAGGTGCACTGGCTTTCAGCTTCATTTTTTTTCAATTCCTATGTTAGTGTCAGGTATCAGAACTGAATTGAAATTTTGAATTGTTTAGCATGTAGGGATCTCATATTTGAATGTTACAACTATTTAGCCAAGAAATTATTTAATGTTTTTGTCATTCATAATGATCAATAAAAAACAAAGCTCAAAAATTTGAATTGCTTGACTTGCGTTAGTGAATTTTAGGTAAATTTTACTTTTCAGCTTTTATCACATATAAGTTCTGAGTGTTAATTCCTTACCAGGTGAGTGTAATTAAAATAAGTTATTTTCGTCTCTCACAGTTCAGGTTTTAATGCCTAGGCGGCAAACTGCAATGTACTATTTTTTTCTGATCTGAATTTTGTTCAGAAGTACTTCTACCTCTCACATTTTACACCCTATCGATCATGGCAGTTAAGGTCGAAGGTTTTTAAAACCCACACCTTAACAATATGATTAGCTAAAATGACTATTTTTTATACATTTATTTAAAAAATGTATAACAGAAAAAGTAAATTTGTAGCAGTATTTAACGAGACGCTGATATGTAAGTGATTAGAATAGTCACAGTAAAATAAAAAGTATGTTTAAGAGATTACTACGAAATAAATTAGACATTAGAAAATAACATTCGAGCTATTTTGAGACTAGATGTAAATAATGATTAAAATTAAGGTTTCAAAATTAAGAAGCCCCACTTACGATCGGTATAATGCTGCCATCTATAGGCTCCTGAAGGAGGTAGAAATCAACTCTTCGGGAGTTTGTGGTAGAAATTAACACCCTTGACAAGTACTGGCGTTATCGATCTAATATGGATTTGGGGTTGGTACAAAATGCTGCAAAGCAGAAGTGCCTAAGCCCCCCATAATCCAAGAAAACAAGACAGATAAGACAGACAGATGAAGGAGCGGAATATGCAGATCTTTCGGGTATGTGTTTGTTCCTAAAAAAATTTATTAACTGCATAGTGACGTCAGGCTTTTCTTCTCTCATCTGAAGCTAAAAGAGGTAAGGGGAAAACTATGCATCAACATTTTACCAAAGGAAGTATTCCGATTTATGTTCGTTGGAAGTGCGCTAGAATGTGTATTGGAATGAATAAGCGATCTAGAATGTGTTTTCAAATGTGTTCCAAAAAGTGTTCTGAAATGTGTTCTAGAAAATGTAATGAAAAAGGTGACAAAATAAGTGTTCTCAATGTATTCAAAAAAGTGCGCTTTAAAGTCTGCTATAAAAGGTGACAAAATAAGTGTTCTAAAAAGTTTTCTGATAAGTTTTCGAAGATTTGCAGCGCAAGATTTCTCTATGACTTTATTTGTATTTAAAAGTTCCTTGCGAAAGGTACTTTTCGATGTGTATAATTCCGTTAAGTAAACATTTAGCCAGGACAGCGCAGTCTTTTCTATGTCATCTGCAAAGAAAAGTCTTGTAGGTAGCTCATAACCATTTTTTGTGCAGCTTTTTTCTCCTTTTCAAATGCTATCATCGCCATGAAAGCTCTTCTTTCACGGCACTAAAAACGTTGAAGTCAGAAAGTGAGAGCTTTGCACCGTAAAGTGATCCACACCTTTCTGTTAATTTCTTTTCGGCAGTTCGTACTTGTACGTTCAAACAGGTTCCTCTTCATGAAAGCTTGACGGGCCATTTGCATTTTTACCATACATATTATCCACAGGCAATACAACAATGAAAACAATCTTGTATCAAGCCAAAGAAATAATGAAAAAGCTAGCTAACTCTTGTAATTGAAAAAAAAAATGGAGTTTTAAGTTGAACTCTTTTCAAAGTTTCTATTATGCTCATTTTTAAGGTTAATATTTTTCATCCCAGTTGAAAAGCTTTAATAATTTTCTACTGCCTGTCTAATCGCCCGTACGCATTTTAACTGCTTTAAATGTAGATTTATATGAAACTAGCGGCTACCCGCGACTTCGTCCGCGTCGACTTTAGAACTAGGTCCCGAGAGAAACGAAGCATGTGTGAATAACAAATATGTTTGCCACTAAAGAAACTGCATTTAAATATTATTTGCTTTTTACTTATTTTAAATGAAGTATAATGCATGGTAGTATACTTCATTTAAAATAACAGAGTATGTAAAATTACTAAATTTAGATTTTTTTCAGGCATTTGGCGAATAGAGACAGTTACGACAGTATTTGCGAACTGTTTTGAGTGTTCTTGTAAAAGAAATATTTATGCTATATGCATGAATTTTAGCCTATATTAATCAGGAATAGTGCAGCTTTCTATTAGCGAAAAAGTTTTAGAATCGGTTCTATAGTTACAGAGATACCCATAGAGCGTAATGTATTAGAATTATTTTGAGTGTTCCTGTAAAGGAACTATTTGCGCTACATGCATGAATTTTAGCCTATAATACTCAAGAATAGTGTAGCTTAATATCAGTGAAAAAAATTTTGGACTAGGTTCAGTACTTACAGAGATACACATAGAGCGTAATGTAATTCTTATCCGTAATTCTTATCTGTAATTCTTCGAGTATCCCTGTAAAAGAACTATTTGTGATATATGCATAAAAGGTAGCCTATAACACTCAGGGTCCCCCCAGTGTCTAAGAGGTTCTGCTCTCAAAACTAAACTGGAAGGCGGGAGGTGCCAGGTTCAAACACCGGTCGCGCCTGTCGACCTAGCCGCTCGCAGTTTTCCGTGTTTTTTTTCAAAAACCTCGCGAAAATACGGGCTAGGATCCCTTAGAAAATTCCACACAGAGGAATTCTCAATATACGCCTAGGACTCTATAGGCTAGGACCATATAGGCCTAGGACTTTCAATCAGTGAAGAAAGTTTTAAAATCGGTTTAGTTGCTACAAAATTTCCATAGAGCGCAATGCATTAGCATTATTTTGAGTGTCTTTGTAAAAGAATTATTTATGCTATATGCTTGAAAGGTTGCCTGTATGTTAATCCAGTTCATAAGCTATCTTCATTACAAATTTTTCCAACCATTTTTGTGTGATTCAGTCAAAAACATCCAAACACATAAACGTACACATTTATATTATTTGTAGGATTTGGAAATTTACGAACTTTAAGAAACACATCTGGACTTTTCTTGGTACTTACCTATTATCCCGGCGGTCATTCCCGCCAAACTGTTTTTTCGTCAAATGAGTTGCCAAACTGTTGCCAATCGTATTCAAAACCATTAATAATTTCATGTGCCCGGCATTTATCTCGGCAAAAAATCGCTCGTCTCGCCGGGATAATACGTAAGTACACTTTTCTTTATTTATGCTTTTTAATTTGGCGTAAAATCAACATAATTTCCATACTTATTTATGTTTTTCAAATGCATGTGATTTTGTAAATAGAATTTCAGCTTTATTTCAAAAGCATAAATCATTTTGTGCGGGCGATAAAACGGTTTTTAATTAATAGTTAGAAAAGTAATTAAAATTTCCGAGCCTCAGGTACACTTTACCGAAGTCATGGGTCCAGGCATGCTCAAATTTTCAAAGCTCTGCTTTCTGTAGATTTGTCTGGAGAACATTCATTTTTGTTATTTGAGATAGATATATTTGGCATAAAACTGGCATAATTTCCGTATTATTTAATGTTTTTCAGATGCACGTGCTTCTTTATTGAAGTAATAGCATTCTTGTTAGCTCAAAACATGAATCATATGATACGGGCGAAACTCGCCAAGCATGGCAACGTAAAAACGGTTTTTAATTAATAATTAAAAAAGTAATTAAAAATCTAAAATTCTAAGTAGCGTATAACCAACTCCAGGGTGCCATCTATTTCTAAACCGAAATGCATCCTAATCGATTCAGCGGTTTAGGCGTGAAAGCGTCATAAACAAACAAACAAACAAACAAACTCACTTTCGCATTTATAATATTAGTTAGGATAACTGTATTTTACTGTATTATGCACCCTTTTGAGAGCATAGCATGTAACATCAACAGTAATTTTACACGAGACCTCAAAAGAATTCTAATACTTGACGCTCTATGAACAGTCATTGTTTAAAGTACAGATACCTAAATCTATTTGAAACCTGGCAAAGTACACGCATAATTTCCATCAAAAATGGCGTAGATATAACTTTTTTTTAATAAGAACACACATAACAATCAACATACATTGCAGTGTATGACATAATAGGGACTTGAATGTATTTCCATCACAATAAAAAAATGTTATATGACTACTTACTGTTCATTGAAAAATGTAAATATCATGAATAGATCATTTACAGGGTCTCTTAAAGTTCTGCAGTAAAGTTTGTTATTACTTTTTTTAAGATCCTGTTGTTACATCTTAGTTTCAAGAAAGTCTACTATCATTGATTTCGAAGCTATGTATTTTTTTTATCAGTTTACGTAAGTTTAATCAATACCGATTATCTTTAAATACAGATATTTGGATAATGCGTAACTGGTGAAAGTAACTCAGTGTTTAAAAACCTCCCTAACCATTACACGCAGAAAAAAGAAACCATACGCCTATTTTATTTGGGCTTGGATTTCGTTTTTGTGTAACATAATACACCTCATGAATATCAATTATGCCTCTGCTTCGATTATGATTTATTATGCCACATTCTGAGGTTCCTATGGAGTTCATTCTATTGATCTATGCGCCTCATCCCTTGGAAATTCCAAAAATCGTTCTTATTTTTCTGCTTTTCCTTTTTCCTAGTTGCGTTATATTTTTCTTTCCAGGTCAATACAATCGATGAAAATGGTGTGCTACTTAAAGATAACAACCTCCCTTATCACTTAAGGGGAGAAAAGAGTATGTTTCGATGAAAATCTAATAAATTGCCTTAATATAAGTTTTTCCCTCACAAAAAAAACAACAACAGTAAGCGGTTTCGAAAGAATTGTTTTTGTTCGTGAAAAAAAGTTTCATGATAGTAAAATTAGCCCAACACTTCACCCTACGATTGATTTATATTATTGATTACCGAAGATGCGAAAGAATGGTTTCAAATTGATGATTAAGATTTTGTATTGCGTTACTTTGTTGCAACTAATTGGGTAGAAATAGAAGGGTTGGCAAGGTAAATGTACTGTGTTCAATAAATAACTTTTGCACGATGTCGAAGTTGAAAACATTGTCCTGGATGTACATTTTTAAGACTTTATGGTTGAATAATAAATTTCGGGGTAAATTTTCAATATAAAATTTTTCTTTTAATCAAGAATAAAGCTAAAAAAAATGCTAGTAGTTCTTGCGTGAGTAACTTCCCTGTATTAATTACTGTGGTTGACACAAAATGTTTCTGATATTAACACTAGAGTAACTTCTGATCGACATTTTTCTTACAGCGATATTCACTAAGCACCAATATCACACTAGTCAGGTAAAATGGATGGCCAATTTGACTCTGTGATTATTCAAAAATTGTGTTGGTAAGATGACGTTTTAACACATGCTTTTCCTGGTGGATACCATTCCCCTCGCTAACTTTGAAATAGATCGCTCTGCTGTGTTAACGCATGGGTTTAATTGCTGAACGCATCCCTTACACGAACAAAATTTATCTTTTGTCTTTGTTCCCTTTATAAGTCAGCCCATTATTAATTGGTTAAATAAAATTTATTATTTAGTTACGCTTTAAATGTACTTACTGACCACTTGTTAGGAAAATGGCATAAGTACTTCACATGTATTAGCTTCACATTCATTAGTGCTATTGACCAATAAATAATCTCTCATTCAATAGAAAATGGAAATTATTTATTTATTTAACTTATTTATTTCCATTCCCAGTTATATTCATTATATATATATATATATATATATATATATATTATATAAATTGATTTATTTAACATTGTCAAATACATTACGATCTAAAAAACAAAAGTTCTTTAACTTAAAAATTGAGAGTATTCTGAAGAAACTAGCCGTCAAGGCTTCCTGCTCCTCATAGCTTAATGTTATTTACACATATTTATTTAGGCGTAAATTAAATAAAAATTAAAATATACGAATTGAGGCATTTTGTAGAATAAAAAAAAACTTTACACTTGACTACAATATGCAGCTGATTCACTAGTTGGTTTCACACGACATTCTAAGGCCGGCACATTTAAGAGGGAACGTGAATTTATAAACATATTTTCATTAAAAAAAGTTTAGCAAGTAGAAAACAAAATAAAAAGAAATAAAGAAATATAGCTATTGTATTTTTTAATTATCATAAAACGTACAATACGGCGATTTTTAAATTGACATTAAATCGTTCTCAGGCACCCGAATATAAATGTTCATGTATTTTAATGTCTCCATCAAAAAATAATATTAATGCAGCTATTTCTCAATTTTTATTTACTAATATTTGTTTACGAATTTACAAAATATATCACTTTTAGAAGATGACACATACGAAACTTTCAAAACTAATTTTCATTTGATTGTTTGTATTTGAAGAAGGATGGCCACTTGCACTTTTCGGAAAGTAAGTTCTATACTTTATTGACATTAAAACAGAAATATAAAAGCATAAATACGAAAAGCATTTCCAAATTGATTTTTACAAAACATTTAATTATTTTAAATACTTTAAATTCACGTTTGCAAAGTCTTTTTAGCATCAATGCATTTTACGCTTCGTAATATACTAAATTTTATAGGTATAGAAATGCTTTCTAAAATTTTTGATTTCCTGTTTAAAAATATATAAATCCTGAAACTTTATTATAAGGAATAACGTGTAAAAAAAAACGAATTTATTTTTTTAAAGCTTAAGAAGACTTCATTTGTTGTTGCATAAATCCTGTACTTTCAAAAACATGCAGCTAAAAGAAATAGCCCACCTACTTATAATGCAGTTTGTTTAGAATTAAAAAAAAATAGAATGTTTTTATTTTTCAGCGTGTAGTAATGGAAAATATGATAAAATATTGGGAGAGACGAAAAAAACGAGGGCGTCGATATGTCAGTATTTCTGCCTTCCGTCGGGAAATCAGAAAAGGAAACGCTAGGCCCCAGTGGAAGGCTTGTGCTCTATCCGTATACAGAACAGCATATAGACAACTACGCATATTTTCACAAAAGAAATTCTGCGTCATCGGAATATATGGAAAGATTTTCATTCCGTCTAAAATGCTTCGCAATATAAATAGATAACAGATTAAAAAATAGATATATAGTGTATGAAGAATTAACCCTGCAATGCTTGAGTTTTTTAATGGGCTGAAAACAAAATTGTAACATCATTTAGACTTACTTATGCCAGGTAAAAAGTTTTTTTTTTTCAACATTTAGTTTCACAGAAAAATCATGAAAAAAAATTCCAATAAGAAAAATTAGAATGTCCACCCTACAGCTCTCAAAATAAAGTAATATAGCCTAAATCTACTTTATTTAGTCTTACAATACTATATTTTAATACTTTTGTATTTATTTTCGTTGAGAAAAAAAAAATTACAAGAAATCAAAAATTCTGCAAAAATTTGTTCAAGAACTGGATGCTCACGCATTTCATGCTTTTTTCTCAAAAATAATGTTGTCATACATTTTTAAGAACTATAATTTATTTAAGGTCTTGTATTTATTTTAAATGCATATTAGACAAAAACTACATTTTCTTTTTATTACGTAAAAATGAGAGTCTAGGAACTTGGCTATTGTGTGCATTGTAGGGTTAAAAAGAATTTTATTACAAGGGGAGCGGGTGTCCAATGGCATTCAACCTTAATTGTAGGAAGTAAAACTACAATTGAAAGTTCACATCTGACAAAAATGTAACATTCTCTTCTTTTGCAAGATAATACTGGACAGTCAAAGCAATATATTGCGATGTTTATGCAATTTAAACAATTTAGGATGCAACAAAGTTTAACCCTTTATCTACTATCGGTATTTAGAAGTACCGCCAAAACATTTGTTTTTATTCATTAATTATTTCCTACCATTTTTTAAAATCCACTCCAAATACATATTAATCAGCTTACAACATGCATGCGTATTTTATTAAAGTAAGATTGTTTCAAACGGATAACTTTTTGCTCACATTCTATAATCAAATCGAGCCGACAAAATGAAAAAGCTTTAGGGAGTTTTCAGACGTTGGTTTTATTATTAAAGGACTGGTTTTCCCAAAAGTGTGTCATTAAAAGTATCACTTGACTCCTCCAATTTTGTTTGTGCTTCACTCTTCTGATAAAGCTTACCATTAATTGCTTATGAAACAGTCATCAGCTGTATAGCTGATGACTAATTCATTAATAAATAGCTCGTATTTATTAATTTTTTCAGTTTTCTTTTACACTGCATTAATCAGTAATGGCCGTTCATTGTCTAACTAAAAATAGACAAAAATAAATAGTTTAAAGTTGATATTCTTGACAAAATTCGGTAGATAACGAAAATCTGTAAGGGAAGACGATCAGCTTTAAATGTTTCGTTCAATCTTTACAGAAGAAAAAAAATTACTATATGCGTTTTATTTTTTGTTTCTGTGTTTGTCAACAAAATGTGCAGAATCGTTATAATTAAAGAGGAGATGTTTATACGTAGTCCTCAATCATCGGAAACCTATCGAAGTAATTATACAGAATTTAGTTGACATATTTCCAAACTTGTTTCCATAATTTGTTTCCAGACTTCAAAAAGTAATAAGTTTTCAGAGTTCACATCAAGGGGAAAATTATTACTATGTATGCACAGTGATATTTAGTTATTAGTGAAAACTGCCGTCTGCAGTTGTATTAGCTGCAGACATACAGTTTACAAACTCAATCATAAGTTGCTTTCGATGCGGTTCTCTTTAATCTCTTCCGAAAATTTCACTTGGATGTTCCCTTATTAGTTGACATATTCAAAAACAGAATGTATATAATGTGTCTAGCGGTTTGTCGATCGTGAATATATTCAATCTTTCAAAGCCTTTAAACTGCCAATTTGTGCTTGGTAGTCAAACTTTCCAAATAATCCCAAAAACCAAAAGTCGCATGGAGCGAAATCATGCGACTTGCCTATTCTGTACCAAATTATCTACTGATTTCTTGGCCTTTTAGTGACATGTGAAATTGCTATGCTATACTAACATAGTAGAATCCAGGAACTGATGGAGTTAAAAATCATGCAATGGAACAACAGTTGGCAGTATCTCATAGCACTGATTATACAGGTTGGTTATAAGTAAACTTCCCGTACAAACAACATTCTGCACCGGAATCAGGTGAGAGGTTTGGCAGAAAATTTGGAATGTGAACCATACAAGAGATTCACTGAAAGAACATTTCCAAAAAGCTCAGTTCAAAACATATCCATTAGGCGGCGCTTTGTATGGTAAAATCAGTTCAAAAACGACCCATATTAGTTAACCAATACGAAAAATACCGAATAAAAGTTGAAATTATTTGAACATTTCGAATTAGCCATTTACATTATCAAATTTGCTTCTTCTCAGACTTACAGCTCATTACTAGAAGTCTTTTGAACTAATTCAATAAATCAAAAGCTTCGGAACCGTCTGTACAGGAGAAGTTTAGTTATAAGTTATCATGAGCTGGACGTACATTGTCCCTTGTAAGTAAAGTATGGGTACTGAAATCTTAATAAAAGGATGATTTGTGGCCATTCTGGGTCAGTGGTAATAAAAAAACGCTTATAAAAAAGCTATACTGAATTTTAATTTAGAAGCGGATAAACTATTCTTATTTTAGAGAAAATAATGGGTTTTGCAAAAAATGACAAAAATATAATAATACTATCCATAAACTATTTTTCAAACGTGCTTTCTCAAACAAATTAAATGTGCTTGCGTGCTTTCTCAAAGTGATATTTTAAAAGGTTTTATGTATTAAAATTGTATATTAATTTCAGTGTTCGAGGAGTACCAACTGAAACTCATTGTTATAGATCAGAATAACCAGATCTGCAGTACATTACTTTGTTACGTTTTTTAAATAAAACATACTTAATGAATGTGTTTCTCAGAACTGACAACTAAACTAAGAAATAATTTTCATCACGAAAAGAACTGCAGTGCCTCCTAAGAGATTTGTAACAATGTTAATCCCACCTGGTGTTTTATGCAAACATTGTTTAAAGTATTTAAATTACTTACTTTGAAAAAAAATTAACACATTAATTCGAAAATTTTCTAATAAAACTCAATTATTTGTAAACATCCGCAGTTTTTTCCACTTCGATCAACTCACGCAGTCAGATATTGATCAGATAATTTCTTTCTGATTTTTTTTTTTAGCAAGTTCTTGCTTTTCTCTCTCGTTTACTGAAACATGGGAAAATATTATTTTCTTGTTCCGAAAAAAAATTCGCTTATTGATTTGAAAATCTTATCCCTTAAGCTCACCAGACCGAAAAAAATTTAATTTCTTTCTAATATTAATGATGTGTCAAACATAGAAAAAAAAATAGTTTTTGCCTCTCAAACTCAGAAACTAATCAATCTCTCTTTATATTTCATTCACTTTCTCAAACTGAGTGTGTATTAAAAATTAATAGCACACTAGGATATATTTTTCTAGACAAATATTGACCCAGTATGTGACGTTAATTATTTTTGCAAGTTTTTATTGTTACTCAAGGGTAAATACTAATATCAAATCTTTTTCTAGTTATTCTCAGATATTGAACATGTTAAACAATCTTGCATCCAATTTCAAAGCATTTTCTTCATCGATATGTGGTTAATTTGACTTGAAATCTCATTTATTTATCTGCTCAGCAGTCCGTCTTTAACCTTTTGCCGACCAAATTGAGGTTCAGGCATATTTTAAATTAGTTTATAGGATATTTTGTCTTCTGGTGGGATACGATTTGCATCGTGTTTCCAATTGGGAGCATGGATGATTTCTTACTTACATTGGTTTCAAAAACCGACTATTATAGTGACCCAGATATCGCCGATCGTTAAAATAACGTTAATTTATGGCGCTCCAGACAAAACATCAATTCTAAGCGTCTTTTTCCGTTTAAAAAAACGTTTACATTTCCCTACTAAGATCGGAAATTGGCAGCGTTTTAAATCTACATATTTAACGCAAAATAAACTTTTAAAATGCGCTTATGGCACACGTTAATTTGACGTAACAAATTTTATGTTTTGAATGCACTTCGGACAAACGTTAGTTTGACAAAGCATTTTAACGCTTAAAATGCGCTTCGGAGAAACGTTATTTGACGATATATTTTAAACGTTTAAAATGCTCTGCGGACAAACGTTAATTAGATGAATTTTTTCGATAAAATATATAAAAAGGTCGATAGTTTGATGTTATTTTAACGGTATTCTGTGGCTATTGGGATTTTTTTAAATAATCGTAGAGGTTAATTTAACGGTTTTATTTTTATACTTAACCCTAAACTATTTATAAAAACATTGCCCCAGTATAACTCTCTTAAAATACTTAAAATTTTAAAAAACTAAAATTTATAAAAATGGGTTAGTATGTAAAAATTACATAGCGTTATGGAATGTCTATCTTTTTTATTTATTATAGCATTTCTTAATTAATGAGTGAAAATCTTAATTAAGCGCAAAATATTGTTAAGTAATGATGCACACGTTTTTTCCTACATGCAAGTTTTAAAATTAGTATTCGTGAAATTAGCAATTTTGCGAAATGATTGTAGAATTAAAATCATAAAAATCTATCTACTTCATAATTCTTACAATGAAATATGTCAATTTCGCAATTAATAAGGCAAGTTTTATTTCTAAAGTTGTCATTTTTATGCTAAAATAAACATTAAATTACCATTCTTTAAACTATAAATTAACATAGAGGAAAAACTAAACCCGAAAAGTACATTTTCGCGGAACAAAATTTAAAATAGAAATGTTGTGTTGCTTTGCGGAGTCCTCTCTTCATAGTTTTATTAATTACTTATTTAATTATTTAATTACCTCAGATCTTAATTACCTCTTTTTGTTATGTAAGTTTAATTTTGCAATAGCTTATTAATTTAAATACCTTAATGTTAAAGTTTCTGTACTCTCCTGCTGTTTACATTTAATTTAGGGTTTCATATTTATTTATTGGTAATTGGAATTAATAGCTAATGTTTGGTATCTTTTTTATGCGCAGGAGATGAGGAGACGACTCCTAATATCAAATTTTGGTTTTGGGGCTGTTTTCGCACCTTAATAGTAATTCCTTTGTTTGGGGGCTTTTTTTTTGTTGCTGAGGGGGTCCGCCGGATCCCCTGCCTTCGACATCACCGGAGATGAGGCTGGGGCGGGGAATTATGTCCCGCAACAAAATTTATTGCTTAGTTGGCCACTCAGCGACGGATTTCGTCCGCTGTGGTATTTTTATTGCCCGCTCTGTGGTACTCTTCGCGCGGGGAGAAGTGAAAAGGGGGCGTCGAGAGGACGTTTTCTGAGTGGAAAGACGAAGAAACTTTGATGCCGGCGAGAAAAATGAGAGTCCTGCGAAGAGATGGAATGGTCGTCGAGAGGAAGTAAGCTGACCCTCCGTGAGCCCAAACGGTGCTCGTACTAGTAATTCAACGATTCCCGAAACCTTCGCTGTAAGTTTCTGGAGGGTCAGTAAGATCTGGACCAGAGAGCGAATCCAAACGGGTCAGCCCTGGGTTCTGAGCAAAGAAGTGAGCTCCTGCGATCCAGCCTCGGTCTGCTGGCATTTTCGGTGTGCGACTCTCCCACCACGTTCTCTCGTCGCCGCATCCTTCCTGCGTTATCAACCATTACAGCGGGCCCGCTTGTGAGTAATAACTTTAGTGTTTAAGTCCTCGTATTCTTCCCCTGATTTATATGTATACTGAAAGTGACTTCTGTCCTGTCTCTACCAGATTCTGTCGGAATCCGCGGACAGCGGAAGTAATTGTTTACCTTATTTTTTCTATAAGCATGTCAAATGTTCTTTTTAATAAATTGTTTACTTTCACTTATTTAGAATAAATTTATTTGGGGAAGGGAGATAAAATATGGGTTTGTTTACAGATTCCTTTTAACTGTCCAAAGGAACCTGGCTTATGTTTAAGAATTTTAAAAAGGGGAAAGGGTTTACACAACGCAAAAATAATTATGAGTTAATGAGTCACAACAATAAAAATTATAAAGTGTAATTTTCCACAAGTCCCGCAGCGGAAGCTGGCATCGCCGATATAGGCCTAGGACCGTAGTTCAGTCAATCGGCTTTAAACCACAAACGCCCATTGCCTTACTTTCAAAACAGATGTTTCAAGCATTTTCTTCACGAGAACCCTTCCATTCATACTACGGAGGAATGTTCATAATCTGCTATGTCCACAACCTGAATTTAAACACCATAACAAAAGAACTCTTTACAATAACATCTCTAAAAACGAGGGGGAGGTGGTGAGAGTGAAAAATCTTCAATCGGTTACAATCCTTTTTTTTTCCTACCGAGTAAATTTTTTAAATGTCAGCGAGCCGGTAGTTTATATTTTTTGCTGTATCATAAAATGCCTAATTAATTAAATTAGTTTAATCAATATAAGTTATTATCTTTGAATAAATGGCTTACATTCGTAACTATGTAATATTTCAAAATTGATTTCATAAATTAAAAAGATGTACCACGAAACGTTTGATATTACTTGAAAAAGTATATCTTAAAAATTTCTAAGTCCCATTCCGAAAATACTTCACCTTTACTTTAATATTTTGCAACTCTCAAGCAGGTAATATGCAGTCTAGTGGATAAACGCAGCAGTCCCAGGTTCTGTCCCAGCGAGTGCCAGTAAGATAAAACTTGTAAAAATTGATATAATCCCCATGTCCGGTGATTGAAAAATGTTTTATCTCATTATTAATGAATAAAAGCACCTGCTAATCGTTATTTTTTATTTTTTTGCTTACTAAATAAATTATTTTTGTGAATAGAGATATTTTTTTATTCTTAATGTTATTATGTTCCAAAATGGATCAACTATTTCGTTTTCTAACAAGCTAAAAAATATAGCATACAGTTTCATTACAGCCTAACTTTAAAATTTTCATTCTTAAAAAAGGATAGAAAACATGAAAATTACGTTAAAAAATAGAGTAGAAAAAACGTGAAAATTACGTTAAGGAACCGCAATAATTAACGTATTTTTTCCGGAGAACGTTAATTTTACGAAAGTTCGTCAAAAGGACAGGGCAAAAAAGACGGTATTTGTCGTTTATTTAACGGTTATCTGCGAGTTCGGGATGGGTAGTTTAAATAATAAGTGAAATATTAAGAATTAAAAAAAGATTCACTTTAAATAAAAATATGAATTAAGTTTGAAGGTGGAGGGTGGAGGGTATGTGAAGATAGCTCGGTCAAAATTTATGAAAATGGCTATTTTCATGATTTTTTGTCTAGTTCTCCACTAATGGTAAAAATGCAATTTCTATTTCAAAAAAATTATCTGCTAATTTTTTCCATCAATGTTATTAAAATTTTATTTTTGAATAAATTTTTAATTTGATGTTGCCGTTAATGCCCTGTTTTATGTAATTTACACTGTATGTGCACAGTATATCTTGGTCAAAATGTCTAATTGGTCTTTCGCTCACTTCCCCCTTTTGAATTGAGCTAAAATTTTGCGTTCATGTATGTGTCTTCGCTAACAATATACACTATCTGCCAATAAGTAATTGGACACTCGTGCAAATCAGGATATCTGCGGTGCTGATCTACGTCACGCCTTCTGTATTTAAATATCATGTAGGAAACAGCATCGGCATTGGTCACATGCAAGATGGCATAAAATTCAGATCTGTCTGACTTCAAGAAAGGCGATATAGTCAGAAACCATAGAAATGACCGATCCTTAAGGGACATACATAGTGAGTTAAACACTCCAAAATCGACAGTGGTTTTTGTGATTAAGAAGTGAAACGTGTAGTGATTGTCGGATTGTGCTTCGATCATGCAGACCCTCGAAACTAAGAGATAGATACCGACGAGTGCTGTCCAAAGAAATTCAGAAAAACCTCACCAAACCAATGCTCCAGGATTTCCAGCAAGAATCCGGGACTGTTACTTCGATAAATACCATCCTCAAGGAAGCACTTTTGCTTGGTTTCGACGGCCGTGCTGCCGCCAAAATCCAACCGCGTTGCTAGGTCAAGGTGGTGCAAGGCACGTTGAAATTGGACCGTAGATGAGTAGAAACAGGCTCGTTGGGGGGATGAATCAAGGTTCAATCTCTACTAGTCAGATGGCAGAGTCTGGGTTTGGAGAATTCCTGTAGAACGGCTTTTGCAGAATGCATTGTGCCTACAGTAAAGTTTGGCAGAGGTAGCATTATGATCTGGTGATGTTTCTCGTAGTACAGACTGAGACCCTTCATCCCAACACATGGTAAACTCAACGCCAACTCCTACTACACTATTCAAGACAACAATGTACTTCCTACGCTGTGGCAATTTTACGGAGTGGATCATTGTTACTTCCAGGATGATAATGGCACTTGTCATGTTGCGAAGCCCACTGTGGATTTGTATGGTGAAAATGGGATGAACCGACTGGACTGACCTACTCGGAGCCCATACTTGAATCCTACAGAAAACCTATGGGCCGAGTTGGAAAGCCGAATGAAGGGGTGCAGCAACCGTCCAAAATCGATGAAAGAACTTACATGTCTTCTCTAAGCCGAATGGAAGAAAGTATCACTGTCTATCATCCAAGCACTTGTGAGAAGCATGCCTCGGAGGATTAAGGCTTTACCTGCCACAGGTGGAGGCTCAGACAACTATTAAATAGGAATAAATGCGTTCATCTCATTTATCACAGGTGTCCAATTACTTATTGGTAGATAGTGTATGAATCAATCCTACAAAAAGTTTTCATTTAAGCTAATTACTATCGATTTTTTCCATCTATTATGATGATTAGGATTCCAGTAATTCGTATTGCAACCCTCAGTTCGAGTCCTGTGCCATTTTTTTTTCTAAATTCGAAAATTGCGGTAAATTTTGTTTACCATTTATTTTAAAGGGTATTTTTCTTTTAAAAGTTCATTTTAAAAAGGAACTTACGTTATTTTAGTTGGAAGTCCATTTTACTAATACATAAAATATGAAAAATCTGATTTTTTTTAAAAAGAAAACCTATTTCGAATTACCTTAACATAGCCAAAAATTATTTTCACTGTAAGCTAGTAGGTATAATAATTTCTTGCCAAATGTAGAAGATATGTATTACAAAGCTGAATTCAGTGTTGGGAAGTTGTGTTTTATCGCCAAACTGTAAATCGCGCGAAAGAGGCCAACCTTGGCAGCTTTCGACTTATTACTACTAACCCTGCTACTGGCAACACTGTAAGAAATGGTTTTGAAGACAGGTTTTTTTAAGGATTGTCTAATGATACCATTCTAGGAAAATATTAAGTTCTGCGATTTCTCGCCGGATATAGAAGATATTAGCAAACTGGACTAAATTTTGAAAACTCATATTTCTGCGGACAAAATTTGTTGATAAATCGTCAAAACTTGTCAACATTTGACTTACAACTACTACATCTTTAATAACATTTATATCCTGTCGAATTTTTTTTTTATGTACATTTAGGTAATTCTTCAAAATTTAGTTTAGCATTAGTCAGATTTACAGTGCTTTCCTGAATTACACATACGAATCTTCATCTGATTTTTCAATTTACAAATACATTTTTTTTCACCTACTAAACACAATTAACTAAACTTCTGTCTAGTTTATTCTGATTCAGCCAAATATTTTAATATATACACTAAGTATACTTTAAGTTTGTGTGTATATAATAGAAGTATATACTGGATGTCCAAAAACTAAGCTTTTTTTCCCTTGAATATCAATCATAGACATATACCATAAATCATAAAATTACTTTAAAAAAAAGGTACAGAATATTTTATGGTACCGGTTCAAATTTTCAGGAGATTAAATCTAAAAATATATGTAATTTAAATTTTTACACGGCCCCCGTACGAAAAAATTCCCTGTTAGTAAAATATGTCCAATATATTAATTAGACGATGCAAAAAATTTCAGCTATTAATTATAAAAAGGCTAAATGATATGTGTAAACAAAGCTGATACGAGACAATACAATACCAGCACTAGGAACAGTTGTATGTATTTGCGTAATCATTGTTTTTTTTAACTTGTGTACTGCTTCTGAAACACAATCTTCCAATGTAATCTTTTCATTTCGACAGCCACGGAAAAGTGGTTTAAGTCATATCTTCCTGGTTTAGGATAAAATTCTCAGATTTTGTTCATCACCTAAGTTAATCTGTGGGACACATTTTACTAACTGGGATTTTTTTTGTCAGGGTATGCGTAAAAATTTAAATTTTTTATTTAAAGATTTAAAATCCTGAAAAAAATAATCGATACCTTAAAATTCATTAAGGTATCAATAAATGGAGTAAATTGCTAAGTATTTATATGACTTTGCAATTTACTCCATGTGTCTAAGATCAATATTTGAGAAATAAAGCCCCAGGTCGGTGTTTCCGGAGACCCTGCGGACATATATAACACAAGTTATAAACACAAATTTTAATTAAGAACACAGATACAGCGTATTTTGTTTAGAAAAAAATGGTTTTGCCATTTTTACTGAAAAGCTAATTATTAAACTGGAAATTTTGTACCCGGTTTGTCATCTGTTAAAATGAAAAAGTTCATTATAAACTTCAAAGCTTTAGAAACCTTATTAAAAAGTAAACCTCTCACGTATTAAGGTCAAAGTAAATAATGATTTTTTTTAGGGGGGGGGGGAGAGGATAGAATTTAAAAAAAAAACTGTTTCAAAATTCATTAATGTTTATTAGTAAATATGAGTGTGAAAAAGAGTAAAAGAAAGCTGTATACATTTTTTGTTTTGCTGCAATAAAAATTATATTTAAACTTATTTTTTTTTTTTACATTTTCTAAGACATAAAAAATAATAAGATAGCTTTTTATTTCAAAGTAAAATCAGTAGAATGTAACATAAATTACGTTCAGATTTCGAAAAACTGACCGTAGACACAAAAAGACGTAGACTACATCAATACCAGTCTCCAATTTTCGTTAGATAATTCAGCTTCATTGCAGCCTCTGGCCAAGCCCAATGAGTCAGTCAAGATGTTAAGCACATAGGTTATCATGCTCAAAGCGAATTAACACGAATATTTGAATGTTAGTTACACATTTATATATGATTTATATACTACTTCAAAATTTAACACAGATCGGTAAAGCCAACAACTCATGGAATTTCCAGTGGCACAGGTAGGGATTTATCTATTTTTATTGAAACTTTCCTCTTTGATTTTCTTGATTAACCTAGACGGAGAAGAATTTAATTAAAAGTCAATATTTAAATTAATTGAAAGAAAAAGGAATGGAAATTAAATGAATATGCACTACTCATTTTCAATTAAATAAAATGAAAATTATTAAATTAATCATAATAATTAGAAAAATAGGATTGATTTTACATTTATAAATAGGTTAATATATATGATGTAATAAAATATTTTCCTTATCAGGAGTAGGAAAAAAAAGTTAAGCATCGTTTTCGTGATTTAGAGAGAGTGGTAAAGAGTCAGAGGAAAAATTTACTGAAGTTGGGTGGATATTTTGAAAGAATGATTGTCTTTTTATACATGTGATGCAATTGACTATCTTAGAAGAACGAAATGTATTATTAATTGCATAATTTGTGCCCAGCTATCTAATTACAGATTAGAACTTATTTTGCGTCGAAAATTGAAGTTAGTGGATAGCCAGTGATAGTAAACATAGGAAGATGGTTTGGATCCCACGCAGACGTGAGAGAACGATTTGAAAGTTTAGTTAAATATTCATTGAAAGGGCCATGATTAGTTAAGAATCTGCAAATGTTAAGCTGTGGATATTTCTTGCAACTTTCGTAAATACCAATCGCAAGGAAGCTTCTAGGATCAAATTTAAGTTTTGGCAGATACAGTGGAAAACGAATTTTAATTTATAGATTAGACCGAACAGCCTGTTTGGCAAGCGGATCAGCGAGATCATTTGTATAATATTTGGTGCTGGACTTGGGAGTGTTTACAGAGCCAGAGGAGTTTACTTGATGGGTGTAAAAGCCATTTTGTAGATATGTGCTCATAGTCTGATGGAATGTAATTCAACACTATCAATTAGAATTCGTGTACGTAACCTGGATATCAGATCAAATTCGGGTTCCTATTAAAATGTCAAATGTAGGGGAGGTATTCCTGCTAAAATTTGTAAGGCATTTGTGTGTTATTTTCTAGCATCGTGCAATAAGTAAAAGAAAGGGTCTTTAGATTGGACAAAGGAATTTGCTTCTTTTTGATTTGGTAATCATTGAAAACCAACAGAAATTGTCATAAACATCAATACTTCCTATTATAATGGTTTTACAAAATTTTGAGAAAAATGTTTGAGATTCCGCCGTTTTCTGAAGCAAATATAAGTAAATTTTGAGAAAGATTCAAGGTTCGTATTCACTTAATCCTTAAATGAGGAATTCACGATAATTGTTTCTTGAATGTTATGCATCGATATTTACTATAATCGATATAATCTTCCATCTGTCTTCTGTACTTGGTTGATTCATTTTAATTCCTGAAGGACGGCGGAGGTGTTTTGGCGTTGTCACACACAGTTCTAAAGTGATTTTGAAAAAGGTTGGTGTGTTACATTTTCTCGAGTAAATTTCTAAATAATAGTATTGTAAATAGTGATAAATTGTGTTCAGAGTTTGATTACAGATTCATTCTGATTGTAAGCACGTAGATCCTCCTGTCAGCAATGGTAGGTCATCCGCATAAGCGAGCAGTTGAATATTAGAAGAGGGAGGGGGGTTATTTCATTAAGCAGTAAATTGAGCAAAATTCACAAGAGGATAAGACCCATGCAGGATTCCTGGTGATAGCCTTTTAGACCTTAGCCAAGGATTTGCCTTTCTGTCGAAGATAACATTAAGCACAATATTTTCGGCAAGTACTGTAAATATTTTAATGTAACATTTTAGTTAAAATCAACACGGGTTTTTTAATCAAACATAAGGAAGAAAATGTCTAATTTAAAATTAGAATATTAAAGATAATTTTACCATATTTTTACAGTTTCAAAAACGCATGAAACAATCATCCTAAATATGCTATGAAAATTATTTGAGTGTTTTTTTTTCTTCTATCAAAGACTTAAAGAATGTTTTGTAATTAAAATAAAATAAAAATAAGCATTCTAAGAATGGGTATATTTGCAAAGCCGGCAGTTATTCTCTCGAAGACTTATTTTTATTTTATTTTAACACTGAGGACTTACATTATGTTTTCTGTGTTTGTAAGTAGCATTTAAACAGTTTCACCGAAAGTTTAAAAAATATGTTTACTTATGTATCATCGAAAATTTCTTGTAAGTCACATTTAATTGTAATTCCGTACTTTTATGTCCGTAGGTGAAGGGTTTATTTGTTGAGCATGCAATTTGCAATAAATTAACTTTTTGTACTCACTCCAAAAGTACTTCAGAAAAAGACAATTTCTACATCTCAGCTTAATGACATATTCAGGATTTTTTCACAGGAACACAAGTTTGTAGAAATGGCATGAAACATATTTTGAATTATTCCCTTTTACATGAACCTAGCTACAGAGAAATCCATATAAGAAATTTGCCTTTTGAGGAAATACTTCGTTATTTAATGTATATTTAAGACTGGTGTATATTTAAGACTTAAACTGTAATTGACACTAAAAAAAGATACTGGATTTCGCAACTACACAAGTTTGAGTTATCTGATATTAGTAAACCAAATCTTTCCAGAAAATTAAAATACTGACAATATCAGTTAATTTACCAAAATATGATTTTCATGAAAACCGCTAAAAAATAAATTGTGAATTTTTAAATTGAATCTACTGTGATAACTGGAAAACACTGTGATATCCTAAAAGAAACTTATAAAGAAATGTGTGATACTAAATAAGCATGGTGTTTCACTCTGAGTCTTCTTATACTGTATTTTTACCTACTATAGAAATTCAGATACACAGAAGAACATTTACATTCCACAGAGCTGTTACGTGTGATCACTACTAAGAATCGCCAGAGAATTTGGCAGCATTGAATTTTAGTATTGAAAAAAGATTAATTGCACACCAAAATCCAGTCTCTTCAGTCAAATTTAGCCGTCTCTAAAAAGCTAAACCCATAGCTATAAACACTTTTCAGAGGCAGTTTGCTCGGGTAAGCTTGAATTATCATAGGCTTGCTTTTTCGGATACATGAGTCAATTAAACTTATACTATTTATTGTAAAAATATGTAGCTGAAGTACCCGTTCTTTGCGCATAATGGATATTGTTAAATCAACAAACATGAATGGAAAATAAATAAATATTGAACATATTTTGGTTATAGATTTAATCACTCACAAAAACTGTTTTACAATATTCATCAGGCATATTCTAACTATAGTTTTTTTTTTAAATACTGTTTGGAAAGTGTATCATAGTCCACAAGTGTACAGTATTTATCTTTCTTGTTCCATAAAGTACTTCGACAAAATACGTATTCGTTTTCACAGAGGTTCTCGTTTCTATTTTGACGGCAAACTGATAAATTGGCACTCAATATTTGTTACTGTTTCCCAACATAAAAATTATGTTCGTGTTTAATTGCAGTTTCACAGACATTGGCAATAATAAAAATAAAATCCCTTGCTTCCGAAAATACTGTCAAATCAATTTCAAAACAGCCGCAAAACTGGTAAAGAGTCTTTTATCAATTATTATCAGTTTCCTTTGCTTCTCATGACCATTCCGTATTCTGACTGCCTTCAGGTTTGAACTAAACAAAATTAAGTTTTTGGAAAAACTTAATTTTGTTTAGTTCAAGGAATCGAATTAACCTTCAATCAATTCAATATATCAGTATCATTTAAACAATCCGTTTTTTATCGCAAACTGAAATTGTAATTTTGCTCGTTTTAAATTTGGTTCACGAATAGACAGCTGCACTTACTAATTTGGTCAGATCAAAAACGAGAAATAGGAAAATAAAAGAAAGCATTGCACGTCAAAATTTTTTCAACAGTATTATAAGTATATCAGATATTTTAATACAGCCTCCATCAAGATGACCAGCTTCTTAGCATAATTCAGATAAAGGAACTCATAGATGTATCAAATAATATCTCAAAGCGCTGTACTGTCAAACTATCAGTTATTATAAAATGCATTTTCCTAATTTTTGTATTTAATAAAATTTAAAAAAATATATGCTAGACCTATTCTTAAAACCGTTTTTTCGCCAATTGTTATTGCAATTTACAGGATTTAAGACCACTGTACACCTTGAAATCAGAAATTCAATCAACTTTAATATTACTCTTAAGTTATTTATGTAGGCCGGGTTTTCTACCACGTAGAAAATAATTATCTAGTATATCCCTGAGCTCGTAATGATCAGGATAGTGGGGAATACATTAGAGATCGCAGGAAACTAGCATAAATCTGTCTTACCTACGCTGAGTAATTGTCTCCCAGGATAAGGAATATGTGTCATTTGCATATATTAATATTTGAGAAACGCTTAAATTATGACTACTATTTGTAGTGTCTATGATACATTTAGCCACACGATCTAAATTTCGAACTGAAACTTCACTAGGTGATAAAGAAGTTAGTTTAGCATTACTTTATACGGATGAATGTAAATTACTACATGGATTAAAGAGTTTTATATAATCAAACTATTTTGAAATTCCAGTCTGAAAGATGCCCCTAAGTTCCAAAGACTTCAAGATCTGTACTTTGAGTTTATTATATTTTTCTGAATACTAGATAACACCAGTGTTTAAAGACATTTAATTATTTAGAGAAAGAATGGGAGGGAAATGCACTTTAATCCAAAGATAATTTTTTTTAATTGTTTCTAGTACTGTTTGAATTTTATGTTTACTACAGTCGATGATATTTTTCATCACATTTCAATGTTTTAAAACTGACAACTGCAAGTCAGAGCTCTTTAAAGCTCTAGAAAATGATTGAATCGGTATTTTTATTTTCAATTCTTCACAAGAGAAATTATCCTACCCTTAATCGCTTTTGAAAGTATAGATAAAGTCACAGCCATAATGTTATAAACTGGATTCGTTCCTTACGTTTAATTAGAAGTTTTTACACATATAGTACACTCTATTTTTATCTTAAAATAAAATTTAAAATGTATTGCTTATTATCAGCTATGTTACGCAGAATAGGTTATTGGACGTATTTTTCACCAGTATTGATCAAGAAATTGGTACTGAAGCTTACTGTTAGTTAGTAGTATTTTATACTCAAAGGAATGTTTCAGAATCAGTAAAGAACTAAAGCAAATCCTTCGTTGTAGCTTCGATGTAGCTTACTGGCTCCATTCAGTATAATCGCTAATAGGCTACTGTTGCTAACATTGAATATTTCTCTTCAGTTAAAACATATTCTTCTTTAACCTCATCGTACGCGAGTGGATAAGAATGAATATGGTAGATGGCTAATGTGTGAAGATCCTGCGTTCGGGCCTATCGCGCGACTGTCCATCTAACGATCAGGAGTTTGGGGCTGTTTTCTACACCTATAATGTGAATACTTAGAAATTCCTTCGCCCAAGATACCCTCCTTCGAAGGCAAATGACCCTCATGCGGTCTTGCCATAGGACAAAACACTCAAATACTCAAACATTTAGCAGGAAATTCTAACTTCTCGCGAGTATTAGAAGTAACTAGTTGCAAAATTCATAGTTTTAATATCCCTGATACATCTCAATATTCTTCAGAAGATGTTCAAATTGTACATAACATCATCAGTGAATGGAATTTTTATAATGATTTAGTTGTAGCCTAAGAACAAAGGCTAGAAGACTAGAATTTATTTGAAACTAGCAGCTACCCGCGACTTCGTCCGCGTCGGCTTTAGAATTAGGTTCCGAGAGAAATGTAGCATGTGTGAATAACAAATATTGTTGCGACAAAAGAAACTGCATTTAAATATTATTTGGTTTTTACTTGTTTCAAATGAAGTATAATGTACTGGTAGTATACTTCATTTAAAATAAGAGAATATGCAAAGTTACTTTATTTAGATTTTTTTCAGGCATTTGGCGAATAAAGACAGTTATGACAGTATTTGCGATCTGTTTTGTAAAAGAAATATTTATGCTATATGCATGAATTTTAGTCTATGTTAATCAGGAATAGAGCAGCTTTCTATTAGTGAAAAAGTGTGAGAATCGGTTCTGTAGTTACAGAGATACCCAGAGAGCGTAATGTATTAGAATTATTTTGAGTGTTCCTGTAAAGGAACTATTTATGCTACATGCATTAATTTTAGCCTATAATACTCAAGAATAGTGTAGCTTACTATCAATAAAAAAAGTTTAGGAATCGGTTCAGTACTTACAGAGATGCACATAGAGCGTAATGTAATTCTTATTAGCATCCGTGTAAAAGAACTATCTGTGATATATGCATCAAAGGCAGCCTATAACACTTAGGGAGCCACCAGTGTTTAAGAAGTTCTGCTCTCAAAACTGCAAGGGGGAGGTGCCAGGTTCAAACCCCGGTCGCGCCTGTCGACCTAGCCGCTCTCAGTTTTCCGTGGTTTTCTAAAAAACCTCGCGTAAATACGGGCTAGGATCCCTTAGAAGTCCCCCACAGAGGAATTTCCCCGTATAGGCATAGGACCCTAGTGCAATCAATCGGTCTTAATCCAAAAACGAACAAACAATAATACTCAGGAATATGTAACTTTCAATCAGTGAAAAAAGTTTTAGAATCGGTTTAGTAGCTACAAAATGTCCATAGAGCGCAATGCATTAGAATTATTTTGAGTGTCTTTGTAAAAGAATTATGCTATATGCTTGAAAGGCTGCCTGTATGTTAATCCAGGGCATAAGCTATTTTCATTACAAATTTTTTCAAATTCGTTCAACCATTTTTGTGTGATTCAGTCAAAAGCATCCAAACACACAAACGTACACATTTATATTATTGGTAGGATTTGGAAATTTGTGAACTTTAAGAAACACATCTGGACTTTTCTTGGTACTTACGTATTATTCCGGCGGTCATTCCCGCCAAACTGTTTTTTCCTCAAATGAGTTGCCAAACTGTTGCCAATCGTTTTCAACACCATTAATAATTTCATGTGCCCGGCATTTATTTCGGCAAAAACTCGCTTGTCTTGGCGGACCACCGGGATAATACGTAAGTACACTTTTCTTAGTTATGCTTTTTAATTTAGCGTAAAATTACATAATTTCCATGTTTTTCAAATGCATGTGATTTTGCAAATAGAATTTCTGCTTTATTTCAAAAGCATAAATCATTTTTTGCGGGCGATAAAACGGCTTTTAATTAATAGTTAGAAAAGTAGTTAAAAATTCAAAATTCTGAGCCTTTACCGAAGTTATGGGCTCAGTCATGCTCACATTTTCAAAGCTCTGCTTTCTGTAGTTTTGTCTGGAGAACATTCATTTTTATTATTACAGATAGATAGATTTGCCATAAAACTGGCTTAATTTCCGTGGTATTTAATGTTTTTCAGATGCACGCGCTTATTTATTGAAGTAATTGCATTCTTGTTAGCTCAAAATATGAATCATCTGATACGACGAAACTCGCCAAGCATGGCAACGTAAAAACGGTTTTTAATTAATAATTAAAAAAAGTAATTACAAATCTAAAATTCTAATTAGCCTATAACCATCTCCAGGGTCCCCTCTATATCTAAACCAAGATGCATCCTAATCGATTCAGCGGTTTCGGCGTGAAAGCGTCATATACAAACAAACAAACAAACAAACTCACTTTCGCATTTATAATATTAGTTAGGATAGTACAATTTCAATAACACCGATTTTTCCTTATTATTAGTTAGGATTTTGATTTTTGAAGAATTTATAATTATGCTACTTGTTCAGTTTTCGAACATGCGTCTTAGAGAGTACTCAAAAGTAAGCATGTATGCGGTGTTCTTTTAAAGTTATCAATGACAATCTTAAAGGTCGTTTAGAATTTCAATGCAGTTGAAAGTAATTTAGCTTGAATCTGACCATTATTTACTGCCATAAGAGCTTCAATTTATCATAAAATTCGTTGAATTTACGACAATAAATTCTATTTATAAATAAACTTCTGGATTGAATGCGCTTCCTTGGGATTGAATGCAAATATATCTTGCCAAATATGAGAATATATCTTTAAGCGTGCGTAATAACATTTTCATAGTAATATATATATATATATATATATACATATATACACTGGGTGTCTCAAACAGTTTAATCAGTGCGGCGCTTTCTAAACTATTAACTTTATCGAAACTATAAAATTTATGGAATGACAAGCAGTTACTTTTAATAAATTAAATAAAGTACATGATAAAAAATAGAAAAAATAATGGTTTGTTGAGAATGTACACAAAAACATGTCAATATTTAAAGTGAAGTGTAACGTTTTAAAAAAATACTACAAAAGAAAATAAATGACAATATAAATGTGATATTCAATTATTTATTAGAGTTTAAACTTTTTAGAATTTTTTACCAATGATTAAAGGGCAATTCTGAAACTGCAAAAATATTATTTAACCTTAAAAGCGTAGGAATTATTTCACAGTTAGGGACTGTAAAAAAAAAAGTGTTGACACCAGTAGGAATTTATTAAAGTTTCAAAGTTGATATCATGCATTGTTTTCACTCAAAAATGCTTCGGAATCTGGGATGGGAATTTATGATTTAGTTTCAGTTTTCCTTAGCTTCATGGGCAAAACATAGTTTTAACAATTTTTTTCAAACACTACCTTTCTATTATTAAAATAAAAACAATTAAGGGTATCTTGCTAGCGTTTTGTAAGAATTGATAAATGTAAGATACCTGATTTGGCTCGCATACTTTATATATATATATATATATATATATATAACGTAAGTAAGCTATTATATTATATATATATATATATATATAATATGACTTAGAAAATATAAAACGAAAGACCCCCCCAGGCCAGCCATTGTTATTATATAAAAAAGTTTAAAATGCATTGTCCTCGTCAGAGGGGGAAATGCATTCCCCCTCTGACGGGGACAATGCATTTTAAACTTTTTTACTTTTTTATATAATAACAATGGCTGGCCTGGGGGTCTTTCGTTTTATATTTTCTAAGTAATATTAAACACATGTTTTCTTTTAAGCAGCTTCAATAAGCGCTATATAACATGTGGAACCACTGTATTTTTGTTTCCTTTTGCATATAATTCAATTATATATATATATATATTATTATTATTATTATTATAGGCTGCATGATAGTAAAAAATTATGTAAATGAAAAGCAAGAACTAAAAAAAAAACAAGTACAACTCTTAGAACGAACCTGGTGATAAATATATATATTTATCGCCAGGTTCAGAAAATAGGAGGAGAAAGGAAGACAATTATACAAAAAAACCCTTCATATTTAACTTGTGCGCAACCCTAAAAAGCAAGATCTTTATCGAAATGCTTATCATTTGCTTTAATAAACTTCATAATATAGTTTTCAATATTCCGTTAAACATTATGTTTAAAAAATATACTACATAAATACAATTACAATTTTAAAAAATCTTTTAAATTATATGTTTAAATAATAATATGCCTCAGAGTCACAATTTCTGGACTATAAAAATTTTATTAAACTTCATATTTTAGATTTATGGTAATGTCAAGAGTCATACAGAAATATTAAATGTCTCACGCAAATTAAAGTCTCATGATATATTGCGTGAGGAGTGTATTGATCAATAGCATATTATTAAATTAAAACTTATTGCATTAGATTATACAGATCTTAAACTTACGAAATTAACTATCGCATTGGAAATAAACTCTTTCATCAAAATTTGTCCTTGGATTTATACGTTACCATAATCTTGTGAAGAATACTTAATGAAAATTGCACTTTGGTTTATGAAGAAGCGATATTTTTGAAATTATAAAGAAAGGAATTCAGTCTAAGACATTTCAATTATAGTCAGCTTTAACAAAATTATATTGAATTTACATTCGAATTTTGCAAAACTTTAAGCCAATGAATGTTTGATATTTACATATGGTATATTACTATGCAGAATAGGATATATATATTTAATTTGCAAATTCAAACAGACTACTGAGAAACTTTTCCAAAGTTGTGTGATATTTAATACGCTTATTGATTCCCTTTTAAATTCTACTGTGCTTATATTGAAAGAGGAATATTAACTTACAGGAAAATAAAAATTGACTGTAAAGGAACTCAGTTCCAATTTCGAAAAAAAGATATTTGATTTTAAAAGAGTATCAAAAATTTAAATTAAATAACACTAACCATCATTATATATTAGATTATTATAACTATAGTTATACATTAACTACAACTGTGCGTAGTTTATCAATCTGTATTAAAGAAGTTTTGAAAAACAGTTGCAGTATTCTCAGAATACTATTCATCTCTCATCGGGGGAAGATGTGAACTGTCTTGGAATGCGATGCATGAAGGATTAGGTAAACGAGTTCCAAGTATTTTAAAGAACAATGGTGTTAGATATGTTGAAGTTCTAAATGTTTTAAATATAATTAAACTTTCATATCTAGTAGCATTTTCGAGCTATAGATTTAGTATTTTAGTTCGAAAAATGTAAAATGAACACTACTTTGTCATAATTTTCTTTCTTAAAGATAAAAATTATTAAAGTAAACTGCATAAAGACACGAGGAATGTCAAAATGTTTATTTTCCTCTATTCATAAGCTAATTCTACTTCATCTCCGATCCAATTCTTCTACTATCCAAATACAATAGGTGTGCCGTAAAGAAATGACTGTTTATTTTTTACAATAAATTCGAATTGTAAATGTATTTTCAGCAAGATTTTAATGGTAGATTGTATTTAAACAACGGTTTGTTTGTTTTTTTACTTTCAATAAATATCCCTTTCGGCCCTTACGTCCTTTATGGACAGTGAAACTAAGATGAAATTAATTAAAAATTACGCCAGCAGAGAATTACACATTGGCGGGAACAAGAACTTGGCTGAGATAAATAACGCCAACCCCTGAGAAGTCTTAAAACTTAATCCAATAAAAATTAAACTAGCGGAATCGCGAGCAAATAACTTTAAAGAAGAGGCAGGGCAACAAAAAAAACTTCAACGTAAAAAACCTGCACGCCAGCAGGATGCCAGGGGAAGCAAAAATGTTCGTTGCGATTGCAAACAGACTTATTGTAATCTATTTTTAGCACAACGACGCCACCAGGTCTGAAGAGACAAAAAAAAAAAAAACAATTAAGAATAATGCATACGGGGAAAAGCGAATATAGAGATTTAAAAGCCGAAGTGACCGAAAAAATGAGAACAGAAATGATTTAGAATACATGCTTTTGGATAGATTACATTAAAGAAAGCCAAATCAAATGATTATTATTAAAATTAGATATGTGATCTTCATCACAGGCCCTGAATTTTTAATAAAGCAGATAAAAATCAATGAGTGGTTAGATGTGTTCCACTACTATTCTTTAAATTGGAAATATTATAACATTCAGCCAATTACCAAATTAATTAAAAATATTCTAATAATAGGACACGAGGCGGTAATTGAGCAAAATGGGAAAGAAAATGTTACAGTAATTTTGTATGAAACCTTTTGAAACAATTTTTTTGTGCGTGAAAACATGAAAATACTTTACACTTTTCGTGCATTTTGATTGCATGCATGCATTCATTCATGCATTCATAAAGATTCATTTAACTTTAGGCTTCAAATGGCTTGACACGTCCATTATTTTCTCTGCTGGAGATTTTCTGCTATCTACAGAGCAAAAATGATAGCATTCTGCTTTTCCTGCATGTATTATTAATAAGTTTTGGTGTTAAATTTCTTGAAAATGAAGAATATAAAATGATGCAAAGATGTGTTCTAATATTAGGACGTCAGGGCCGAAGGGGTTAAACATGAAAATGAGGAGGGCGTCCCCCTACCTTCTTTGAAGTGTATAAACAAAAATGTTCTGAAGCTGATTTTTTAGATATTCGTATATACTACATTTTGAAACAAGAAATTTAAGAATGCCTGCCTTTTACTTTGAGATAAAGAGTTGCAAAAAGAAATTTTGGCACCATAGTCCTATACGTTACGAATTTTGGAAAATAATCCCATATTGACCATCTAACTATACAAATATGTATACATGCCAAATTTTGTAATATTAGTTTTAGTAGTTTTGGCTAGACAAAAAAGTGACATTCTTTTCCAGACCCCTTAATACTTATTATTGATGAAATTTCTTTTGGCTGTTTTCTTTTATTTGTAGGTTGAGTCAAAAACAGTTGTGAGATTTTTATTTATTCAAATGACAGAATTATTTGACTTTTCAGCTACATAGTTTGCTTCTACGAAGTATAAAATAAGTTCTAAAAATAAGACTGCATTAATTTTTCAGTATCTTGAATCCATTAACTTTAGTTGTGGTAAATAAATCCTCAAATCCTCAAATTCTCTAGACAAGAAAACATTCAACATATGTTACTTTAACTGATTTAGAAAGTTTAGCTTGAAACTTAATTTATAAACATTTTTATTAAATTCACAAAGAATTTATTGTGCCCAATAAAGGCTCATTTAAATAAAGTGTACATAATCCATTCTCTTATTTTAGAAGATGAACTGATAAAGCATTATTAGTGATTAGAGCAAGAGAAAAAAATGATCATTCATGAAGAAAAAACATTTTTTGCGGGGCATTTGCCCATCATTCATTCGCCCCTTCTAAGACCCGAAGTATAGATAATTTTCTTATGCCAATACTACCCCATATGAAGGGACGGGCAACTTAAAATTTAAGTCCAAGCCGGCAATCGAACTCGTACCCAAGGTGGAATAAACTGGTTCGTTTAATTAAAAAATTAAAAGTCTATTAAACAGACTATTTAAACTACCCTGAAATTATCAAGCTGCACTGTGCAAAAAACTAAAATGCATTTTGTAATCAAAGGAAATGAAGCAAACAAATCTGCATGCTTCGTACATTTCTCATAAAATTAAAGTTTAAATTTTCTTCATTAATATTTTTATGGAAAAATATTAGTTTTGGAAATGCCAACAACAAAAATAAATATCCCTTTAAATAAATAAATAAATTATATGTATATATATATATATATATTATATAATATAAAATAGCTTAACTTACGTAATATGGAATCCCAAGTGAAATATTAATTGAAAGCACTTAATAACAGATATAATACGTAACCATGAAATTATAAATGAAAATCTCGAGGCCATAAATAAATTTAAAACAGGGCCATCAAAGCCAAAAAAAGTGGGAAAAACATGCCATGTGCAATCATGTGGGCTTAAGCCAAGCTTGATAAACTCATGCAAAGAAGTGGATATGGAAAGGAAAATTGAAATGGAGTACTCCATTATCAAGTACCACCGTACTCACATTTCAATTAAAAAAAACAAGAATAGTTAGGTTTCTGCAGGTTACCTGACAAAAGAAGTCGCTTTACGTAACCTGGGGGTACGACCTAACTAAAAGAAAAACAGGCATTGATGCTATCCTAACATGAAGGTGGAAGAACAGACAAGACTAGAAATCGATGCCAACCGAGAAAAATAACCGACAAAAATAACTAGATCCAAAGAGGAAAAAGTAGGAGAAAGAAAAACAGACAAAATGCTGCCTAAACCATGTTAAAATATCAAGAAAATCAGAAAAAGGAAGGGAAAAAAGTTTTAAAAAAGCTATTGTAATTAATAACAACTATTATAATAATTATAATAATATTACAGAGGTATTAATTGTTATTTGCGCTAATATTATACTATGCAGTAAAGGTAAAATTTCACTTAATTAGGCTTATAATTGGTACAGAAGAGTAAGAAATAAGATTTTAAATATACCTCAATAAGAAAAAGTACCAGTATATATTGGGTGATTCCCTACCAGAGTGACAAACTTGCAGGGGGTGTAGGGGGTACAGAGACGCTTCAGAATCACATAGCAATGCGGGGCCCGAAACGTCATCTTCATGTGCCTGTTAATAATCACTTTGGAAGAAGTAGGGATGGACGCGAGACGACTTTCTTGAGAGACGAGACAGAGATTTACAGCTTTCTTGCGAGAGGAGACACACATTTTTAACTTTACGATATAGGGATTTTTGCAAGACGAGACAAAGCTTTCAGGCTATTTTGCGAGACGCGAGACTCCTATTTTTCGTGTCGCGTCCATCCCTAGGAAGAAGTGTTGAAGTGTGCGTCTAATTTCTTAACCGATTTTCATAAACAATGGGCTTTCCTCAGACAATTTCATAAATGTAATGAAAGAAACAATTCTGAAACAACAAATTTTATCAAGTGCAATCGGTGAAAGAGGGATTAGTTTTTGAAAAACCATGGACGGAAAGTTTACTATCACTCGAACACTTCTTCTAAAGCGATTATTAACAGGTATATGAAAACGACGTTTCCGACCCCCCCCCCCCTATTGCTAATTATTCTGAACCGTCTCTGTGCCCCCTAAACCCACTGCAAGTTTATCAGTCTCTCTGTATATATTTCACTCTGTATATATTTCTTTTGAGATACACAGAGTTTGTACGAAAATAGTTACAAAACAACCTACACACAAGCAAACAGTTCGCATATTGAATTTTATTCATTACTATTATGTCCGAGTTTATTTTGGATGCATATTTTTTAAGAATTGTTTCAACGCTATAAACGTTGCCAATTGGAAATGCGATGCACAAATATATCAACTAGGACATTTTATTTCACTTTTAGAACATAACGCCAAAATAAATCCTATTAAGAATAAATTCAACGAGAAGAAAATTCGTGCCGGATCTGAAAATTTTCTTATATATATTTATAGATTTCTGGAAACGAGTTACAAATAATTCTCACAGTTATCACTAATATAATAAGGTAAATAAATTTGGCATGTTATGTTATCGAAATAGGAAATTTGCGAACTCTTCTTTCAACATGTTACGTTAGTTTATTGATAAACAAGTGAATTTTGTTATAAATAAATTTGCGAAAGAAAGTAAACACTTGAAAATAAAAATAGTTACGTAACCCTTTATTCAAGTACAAACTTGACACAGTATAATTTTTGACTTCATGTACTCATATACGTACTATATATCATAAGTGAATAGATATTCATTTATGAATCCAAAATATATTTGTACTACGTACATAATTCCCTGGGTGTCTTTGAATTTTATGTTTTACATTTATTCTGTATACGAACATGATAATATTCATTTATATAAATTATGCCTGTTTGTTTTTAAAGTACTTTCATGAGAATAATGTGTTCCCATCTATAATCTCATAAAGCTCCCGTTCTTTTCTACGAGGATTTTCTATAAGCACAAAATCTCAAAAGCAATAATGTAGAGGAACAAAACAAATGAGGCTACAGGAAAATCTTTACTTATTTTAAAGCAAATACAAACAAAGCATTTTACATCCATTAAAATGGTTTTTCTCTAAAGTGAATCAGTGGATATTTCGAACCCTGTATTGCAATTTGTATTGCTTTTCTACATTAGCTGTGTCGCATATTTCAAATTGTAAATTATGTCGTGGTAAAATTTAAAGCTTTCCTACTGCATTACCTTTCACCTTAGCTAAAGGATGGTTTGGTTGCATTGTAATTTTAATTATTCCTGGTCACACTGAAACTCTATTATTGTTTTTAAGGGTTAATTAGATCAAGACATGATAAATCAGTTGCTTGTATGGCCTGATTAGAGAAAATAAATCTTGAGAATACAACACTGCCTATTCATTATTTCATCAGTGAATGATTTTTATGCTAAATAAGGTAGTAATTCTAAGGTATTACTTATAGGCTTTTTTTATCCTATACAAACTAAAGGATACCTATAGGCAGATAATTTTTTCAACTGAGGAAAAAACTTGTTTGTTTTTAAGCCATTTTATTTTATAGCCCGAGACTGGAAATTTTGATGTGTTGGGCTGATTTAAAACTAATGATGTCAAGTTTTCCAGAACACAGATGTTTAGTTTACACTGACCTTTACAACTTGATTCTTGATTCAAACCTTTCTCCCACCCTGCTAACCAATGCAAAGAGAGGATATACGAAGTAAAAGATTGTAATACGATGAATAAATATTAATTAAATATCCGTGGAGGACATTTAGGGCGAGATTCAAGTGAAACACAATTGGAACGTTTTCCGCGTCGAACAGGGGAACTTCGAAATATATCAATGCTTCTTATTCAACTGAAACAAATCAATCGTGTTGTGATCACGTAACACCGCGATAGGTTTATTCTTTAGAAGCATTCTGGGGGCTGAACAGGGAAGTGGGGAATGAAAAACGTTCGATTCGAACTCGATCACGCACGTTTCACTTGAATCTCGCCCTTATTTACTGGATTCAAATGCGCGTCCTTCGATATGGAGCCAGATTCTTTACCAACCGATCGCCCACGATGCAACGAAGAACAAATTTATACCGCGCTTTGATTAAGCAATTTTATATATTAATACACGCTGTAAATTTTTGTGTATATAAACGAACCACTTCTCTGTTTAAATATTCTTAACACAGATTTTTCATTTTAGCTTAAGTTTTCTAAAAACGCTAATCTTTATTAAACCCTTATATGTCTAACAAAATACATGATTGTTCTAGTAAATGAATTTGCATATATTAAAAATGAAATATGTATTTCATCAGAAACAGTCATCCAGAGTTTTTTTAATAGATTTATTCTTGATTCATTTCTCTTTGTATGGAGATAGATCCAAACGGTTTTGCAGTAAAATAAATCCTTTATATATTCGATTTTTTAAATCTATTTTACAAATCTCTGATATTATTTATATTTCTCACACATTTCACTCCATGTGTCATGGTAGAAAGCATAGCTTTATAAAATTAGTGGCCTTGTTGAGCCATATTATCTGACGTTTGAGTTGGAAAGATTGAAATATTCGGTAATTATCTTACTTATATATTGTTGTTTTGCTGTTGTCCACTTTCTTAATAACCTTTACAATCGGCACTTAATTTTTATGATGAATTTACTGCTACCTGTATACAAATGTTTTTTGGTGGTATTATCCAATTTTTAGTGGATATTTTACGTAAACCAATTTATTTAGCAATTATTATTTTTTTCATTAAACAAATCCATTACGGAAGGAAAATATAATTTAAAATGAAAACGTTCGTTACATGCATGCTCCACGCTATTAATTTCTTTCAAATTCTGCAAGCTAGGTGAAATACATTGTAAACAATTTACGACGACACAAAGCAGATATTCTCCTTCATATCAAATGAAAATAATTTTCAACTTGAACATAAATCCAGTGATACCGTCTTTTATTATTATGCATTAACTAGCTGAAGTGCCCGTCCTTGACGGGTTAGTGAATGCAAATTTCCAAAAAGGAAGAACTTTCGTCAGCATTGTAGGAGTACACAGAATGGATGTGGTATGTTGCCAAAGTAAAGAAAGCGAAGTTATAATTTTTATGTATTGTTAAAATATTACAGGTTAGAGAGTAACTAAGTAAAATCATTTCATTCGCTTTAGTCGTAAATATGTGACGCGCGAACGAATATTTACGCATATTGATATAATTTTCGCAAAATCTCAAAATCTAATCAACATTTTTGAAAAATTTGAAGCCTAGAATTTAAGTTGAGTGACAACCTATCATGTGACCCAATTTCGTTTCATTCCCTGCAGTCTTTATTTCGTGATGCTGGAACAAAATTTCAGCATTTTAAAACGATTTTCGCAAAATCTCAAAATGTAATCAAAATATTTTTAAAATTCAACGCCTATAAATTTATAAATTAAGATTAGCAACTACCTATTATATCACTAAATATCGTATTAGCGTTATTACATGATGTTGAAGAAATATAAACCCATTTTGAGAGAATTTTCACAAAACCTCAAAATCTAATTAAAATGTTTAAAAAATTGGACGCCTATAGTTTATGTTGAGCAACCATCTATCATGTGACCAAATTTCATATCATTCGCTATAGTCGTTATTACGTAATGCGGGAACAAAGATTTACTCAGTTTTAAACGATTTTCGCAAAATCTCGAAATCTCATCAATTTTTTTTTTAATTGCTTATAGTTTAAGGTGAGTGACAACCTATCATTTCACCAAATATCATTTTTTCACCTTTGCAGTTATTACGTGATGTGCGAACATAAATTTACGCAGTTTGAAATGATTTTCGCAAAATCTCAAAATCTAATCAAGATATTTTTTTAATTCGACGCCTGTGTTTTAAGTTGAGTGAACACCTATCATGACACCCAATTTCATATCATTCGCTTCAGTCGTTTTTACGTGATGCTTGAACACAAATGTACGCAGTTTGAAAGGATTTTCGCAAAATCTCAAAATCCAATCAAGATTTTTTAAAAATTGGACGCCTATGTTTTAAGTTGAGTGACCACCTGTTATGACACCCAATTTCATATCATTCGCTTCAGTCGTTTTTACGTGATGCTTGAACACAAATGTACGCAGTTTGAAAGGATTTTCGCAAAATCTCAAAATCCAATCAAGATTTTTTAAAAATTGGACGCCTATGTTTTAAGTTGAGTGACCACCTATCATGACACCTAATTTCATATCATTCGCTTCAGTCGTTTTTACGTGATGCTTGAACACAAATTTACGCAGTTTGAAAGGATTTTCTCAAAATACAATCAAGATTTTTTAAAAATTCGACGCCTATGTTTTAAGTTAAGTGACCACCTATCATGATACTCAATTTCATATCATTCGCTTCAGTCGTTTTTACGTGATGCCTGAACACAAATTTACGCAGTTTGAAAGGGTTTTCGCAAAATCTCAAAATCCAATCGAGATTTTATAAAAATTGGACGCATATGTTTAAAGTTGAGTGACAGCCTATCATGACACCCAATTTCATATCATTCGCTTCAGTCGTTTTTACGTGATGCTTGAATACAAATTTACGCAGTTTGAAACGATTTTCGCAAAATCTGAAAATCTAATCAAGATTTTTTTAAAAATTCGACGCCTATGTTTTGAGTAGTTTGATTAGTTGAGTGACCACCTATCATGACACCCAATTTCATATCATTCGCTTCAGCCGGTTTTACGTGATGCTTAAACAAAAAAAAAGCGTCACGGACAGAATGACAGAATGACAGACAGACAAACTTTTTTTTGATGGCCGCATCGGATTCCCGGGTGCTTGAAACGGATAGAAATCGCAAAATTTTTCAATTCTAAGAAATGTACAGACAAAAGTCTAATTTTATTTATATAGATATTTATGCATAATTTTTTTATAAAGTGAGAAAGCAATCTTGAATTGTAGCCGGTATATTTATTTCACTTGCGCAAAAATACTTGATTTACTTAAAAAATATATTAAGAATTGAAAAGTAAGACTGGAATGCATGAGATAAATATATTTATTTTTTTATAACAGCAATTCTTAGAAGATAATAATCATGAATAGTTTTATGCATGTCAGTTTCCCTTATTAGAATGAAATCAAACTCTTATTGCAGGAAAAAAAAAAGTAATTTGCGAAAGAAAGGGTAAAATTATGATTTACACAGTTGCAAGAATTTTGCCTGTAATCATATTTCCAGGCTTTCTTTTGTATTTCCATTTTTATAATGAAAAATTCACAACGCTCAAAAGTTACCATATTACGATCGTGGTACGAAATTCCCCGCCCCCCCCCCCTCCCTCACTGTAGAAAGGGCTTCATCATCCACGCAATCGGAGCTTTTTGGAAATTCACGTGAGTTAAGCCGTTTGTAACACCCGAAAAGATTGTACTGCGGTATATTTTTTTATATGTTATTTTTGAAAGTTTTATTAATTTTACCATTAAAAACCAGTTTATTGTATGCTTGTGTCTTCTTATTAAATCTTCACTTAGTTATCCTATACTCCGGCATGTAAGCAATGTTGCAATTAGGAAATAAACTGGTTATTAAAAATAATTCATAATTTTGTAATGCATAATTTTTTTAATTATGAGTAATTTTGCAAATTATATTTTTTCCCGTGATCTTCCACCTGATCCTTAAATAATGCCACATACATGTCACTCGTATATATGTGGTTTTTAGGGGAGCTACATTTTAGAAATTGCAGAGTGGCAGGCACATGGTGGGTTCATATCATATGCTTAACTAACGGTATAGTTGCAGAGTAGCGGTCACGTGATAAGTTTCTATACCATCTCAAAAACATAATCGTACAATTACTCGAAGCTTTCCGTAAAATTTTACGTGAATCGTCCGCTTATATTTGAATACAGGACAATTTCCATACATCAACGGACAGCACCTCTCTGGAACAGAATTTCTACTGGAATTTACATAAATAAAATTCCATAAATGTAAGTAAATAGTACTGTTGTTTCAATTGCCAGTGAATTTTCCCAATGCTTACGGATATATACTTTTCTCTTACTGTGTATGTTTGAAGTAACAGTGTAAACTAGCTGTACTTAGCACAGGATTATCTATTCTGAACAGCTATATATTATGCTTATTCAAACTATGCTACATATAAAAAAATATTATACAAACTCACCATCAATCGTAATTTATCCAGAAGATATCTGAATAACTAAACACCCTTCTTGGGCTTATAAGACAAATATCAATATAGATTTTTTTCAGAAATTCTTAAAATATAGATGTAAATTAATGTAAAATGTAATTTTAAATGTTTGGAAAATTAATCGACTTTTTTTTTCCTCGCAAAACAAAAAACTCATTCAAAATTCTCATAAATAATACTCGCCAGCCGTTCATTCCAGTTAATTATTTAATGCTCCTATGAGCGCGTTCTTTAAAAATGTTTCTTCAAATTACTTATTTAAACGGAACTCTAAAAAAAACCGTGACAAAAAAAAAAAGTTGAACAAGTAGTTTCCCTCTTTTCTCTAAATAGATCTGCAGTTTAGAAAGTCCTGCTTTAAGGGGTGGAAGAAAGCAAACTGTAGTACAGTTCAACCTTAAAGTACGAAATTGTTTCAAACATTTGAAAGGAGTTTGGACTAAAACGACGCAGATAAAACTCCTTTTTCTTTCTTTAAAGGAGTTGTAGTCGCGAACTAACTACTACAAATCATGACATCAAATGGCATGATAAAGAAGGTTTAGAAAAGGTTGGAGGTAGCTTAAATTGGAACGAACAGTTTTGAGAGATTTAAAAGAATAGGTATGTATTGGTAGACGTTAACCATTTAGAATAATAGGCAATTTTACGTAATCGATTGTGATTTTGGACAAAGATATGTTTTTTTCTGTAAGTTGATTATTTAAAAATATTTCATTTAATTTAGTGTAACAAAGTATCTGTAAAGTGCATCAATTCTTTCCTTTATGAATTCCGGTACTTGTCAGTTTAAAATATTGCGTATATAATATTGAAAATCAAAACTTCGCCAAGATGGAGTCATTGACAATTTCAAATGCGTACTTCGCCAAGATTGAGTTATTAAGAATTTGAAATGCGTACTTCACCAAAATTAAGTTATTAACAATTTGAAATGAGCACATGCGAATTATTTTCCTTTCGAAATGGTATCAGAGATGCATCTTTTAGTCAGAAACATTTTCAGAATGCTGTTGACTCCATTTTAAATTCATTTTTCTTTTTGACCAAAAATCTTTCACTGTGATCAAATACAATTTGAATTCCCGTAACAATTGTGTATTCCAAACTAGTTAACGTGCTTATCCTTGCATTCTTGCCAACTACGTGGCTAACGTCGATAATGTTATGCAGTGAAAGTTTAAAATATATTTTTAAACCCTTTCATTATCTTAAACATCCAAAAACCATTTACAATTAAACAATAAGATACACCCGGATAGATATATTAAGAGCAAAAACAGTTACGTACGTGTGAAGTAAATTGGATTGAAAACTGTAGTCTATTAAAAAAACGAGATTTTACAGATGTCAAATTTCTTTAATAAATGTCCGCTTTAATTTAATAAGGAAATTGTATCTTTTATTTTTCATGTATGTAAGCCATATTTAAGAAAATATTCACACTATTTTTGTTATATGTAAGATATTTTTGGGAACAATACCTAATACATATAAACAGTGGTAGGCAATTTGAGAGTAAACTTTGAGTTTGTAAAGGTAGTTTTCTTCATAGAAAATCACTGCGATGTTGGTTTTCCCGTAGAGAGACCAGAATCCCCTCTACAGTAGAGAAATTAAAAGGAATGTAACTTATAATTTTATTTTAATAAATGTTCCCTGATTTTACCTATAGTGAACTTACCTATTTTACTGCCCCTTTCTTTATTTGAATTTATCATGTTTAAAAAATGCAGAATGCAAATTTTTATAATAATTTAACGAACGTTGAAGGAATTAAAAGACACTAAAATAAATTAACCTTTTTTTTTAATTCAGTTCAAAATTCTCCCAAAAAAGAATGCAAATCATAGCATTTTATTTTAAAAAATAAATAACCCAAGGCCTTATTCCTACTATATCTGCATTAATTACGAATTATTAAATCGAATTTCAAAATATGTAAAATTGGAATATACATAACGTTTGCTTTCATTAGAATCTATGTACTTTAAAACCACAAAAAAAAATTTTGGCTGTAAGGACCAGTATTGTTTTAAATATCATCAAAAATATTTACAATGAAATTGAATGGCTTTAATAGTGGTTTTTTTTCTTCTCCAGGCAGCTACACTAAGTTTATTATAGTATAAGTAAATGTAGGACCCAGTTTTTTCCTTGATCACATTTACACTAAAGAAATGAAATTTCAATATTAGCAAAATAAATTAACAATGCAAATTAGAAAGTTATATTTTTCTTCTGAAATTTAAAATTTGAGTACAGTTGTTTTAATGTTTTGTTCATGATAAAGTTATAAAAGCTTCTACACTACTGCCTCCTCAAAATACCACTGCATTGTGGAAGCATTCCTTCGGTATATTTCGAAAATTTATTCAATGGAGTAGATGTTCAAAAGCATCAACTTGAAGAAATAATCTAAAGCAATGATTTGATTTTTTTTTGTTTATTAATATTTACAATTGTTTGTTGTTTTTAAGCACTAGACTCTTCGATTCCAAACTGTCTGCATTTACCTTGCTATAACCGTAAAGATTTAGATCATTGCTTTACTATCATCGTAAGTCTTTCGTCTTCAACACTAAATGAGTATTTAAGGTGTTGAACATTCAAGAAAAGTTTTTTTTCCAAAAAGATAAATATTCTTATTTTATATCGTTAATAATTATCTTTTTCCTTGGGACCTAGTTTTTCCTTCTTAATTAAGAGTAAAACTTTAAGAAGCACTAATGATATAACCATAAAACGTTTTTAAACATAAAAAGAATTATCATATATTTTTCCTCATCACTTCAATTCATGGATGATTATTTATTTAATTATGTAGCATTATGAATTATTTCACTTATCACATAATTGAAAGCAAAATATTCTTATAATTTTGAGTATGTTTTTTTCCTTTTCTGTCGGGTTTTTACTCTTTATATTAATTTTAGGGAAGTTCTCACGATTTATGTAAAAAGCTTTTATCGTAAAACCTGTCACGTTTTTGTTTGTTTTTTTTTTTTTTTTTTTTTTACTCTAAAAGAAGTTGAAAAGAATTATCGTAAATAAACAGTGTTTGTAAAAATTCTCTCAGCAGGCTTTTAAAATTCTTTGTCAGACGTCGTTCTTTTTTTCACTTCATCTAATATTTTATTTGATAAAATAACACGCCCCAAAAGAATTTATTTTATAACAGAACTCATTAATAAAATATGATTACAAAAACGTTTACAGTAATTAAAGTGTATGGTGTTTTTTTTTTTTTTTTTTTTTTTTAGGAATCAGGAGTTTGAATAAAATTAATGAATAATTGCTATATAACGCACCGACGCATAGAACTTAAGTCATAGGAACTTTAATATTTGTCAACTTATGGGCAAAACCCAGTATTTAAGCTTAGTTTATACTTTTCCTCAAAGCGAGAATTTTAAGTTTATACTTTATCGCAAAACAACCTAACTCAAAAAATTATTAATGTAAGGTTATAAAACTTTTTTCCCAATGCGTGGGCATTTGCTTATCAAGCATTTTTGACACAAATAAGGACAGAATTACTGGCTAATTTATCATGGGGGCACCCAGTGGGGTTATGAAATTTTGGTAAAGTATATTGCCAAAATTGGAGTTGATTTAGGTAAAGACCCTCTCCTATGAAAATTGCTGAGTTATATTTTTAATAGATTAAAGTTACGAGCAAATTTTCATATTTTTTCAGAAATCCAAATTGTAAAGTTCTATAACTTTTTTTATTATATAGATATAGTTTTGAGAGTGGTTTATTCTGTTAAATTTTATCATTTTATGTATCAAAATAAAGTTTATAGAGTAATAAATATTCATTTAAATTTGTGTTCCGGAGCTTTGCAAAAGCCCATTTTATAGCAATAGCCACACACTTTTTAAACTTAAAAATAAAATGTTAAAAAACATACATATTTCCATATGTTATCGATAGCTTTTAGTTGTATTCTATTCTCCTAAGTACATAAATTTTCAATTTAATCAATTCAAAACAATCAATTTAAATATTTTTTGAAGTATTTAAAAAAATATCTTTCGAAGGTAGACAGGCACCTTAGCAACTGTTTTGTTACAATTGCTGTTGTTGTCGTTGCATTTTTATTTTTTTTTTCCAGGGTTTTTATAAATTTTCTCAGCAAAAACACTCTGTATTTAAATTTACAACAAATAAAATGAAGACTCACCTTTTTTGTAAAGGCAATATACAAGAATTATATCATTGCATACCTTAAGAAGTCACTATATATCTGTAGCTATCAATGTGTAATTTTACATTAATCTTTAAACTTACAAATTCTTTTTAAAATGCATTTTTAAAAATAGATTTTTATTACTGTCACATACATGATCAATTATGTATAAATTTCTTTTCATTGTTATTTTATAAACTTTGAGTTAAATTTGTCTTTTTTGTGTTAAAGAAAAGCTGCACAAGGTCTATATGCCTAAGAGGGTCTTTTTAAAGCCTATTAAATTGGTGAGTGGAGTGATTTACATTATCCAATGTTCTAACCATTTTAAGTATACAAATTTCTTACAAATTATGCCTTAATCAAATACATAAATGAGTAAAAGTTTTATGACGCTACAGAAATTTTGTTCGAATTATATAAATCTACTATTATGCAAAAGTAAACTGATGTTGCATGATATCTTTAACGAGATTATTTGATTTCTCAACTGTGCGAATACTCCTTTATCATCAAAGAAAATTATGGTTATTTAATTAACAGTGTTTCACTTAATTCAATTATGGTTTCTGGGGAATAACGCTAACTTCAAATTTTCGTAATAAAGCCATTTTTGTCTATGAAATTTTACTTTAATTTGTACAACTAGTTTTAATTTAAAAATATTAAATTCATTTTGATTTTGAACGTAATTTGTAATGAGTATTTTAATACAGCATAATGAGTAAAATTATATAACCTTTCGCAATGCCTGATCAAACTGATTAATTATTCAGTGCTGCATGAAACTAAAGATCAGATAAGATTAAAATTTGTAACATCTTTGACAGTAATTTGGGGAACTTAAATTAAAATAAAGACGTTGAAGTCTCCAATTTGAAAATTTGATTCGGAATCAATAAGTGCTAGCCTATCAAGCCAGCTGGCCGATAGACGAATCGCTCATGCTATTAACCTGAACCCCTATTTCTATGGGAAAAAAAGGTGAATCCTTGACGAGAGTATAGTGAATTCGACAATAAAGGAGAATTAACGAGACTTAAAAACAAAAATACGTTCTCCCAGTTAGAGGAATGTTAAAAACGCGGGTTCTTGCACGATTCGTAAAATGGTACAAGAAATCCAGTAATGTGTTCATTAGTGCAACTTTTGATTGTGCAGTGCACGATCGAAATAAAGTATTCCGATGCCTGAATGCTATCAAGTACTTCGATATAGGCGAGCCATTTAGATTTCAGTCTTTGGACTTGTTAATGCCCTTATATGAGAAGTAGAACTTTAAATAATTTGATATTTTGTAAGGCCGTTCAGATGTGCATTCATATTTAACATCCTGTCAAGTAAAGATCGATTTCAATGTTATGATGTTCCGATTTTGACTTCTAGATTGTCCTTTCATTTTTTTTAGATCTTTTCAAGGTGCTACCAGGCAGGTTAGCGGCACATCTAAGTGTAAAGTTCTGAACTGAACCCTCAAATTTGAGACAAATCGTTGATTTAAAAAATATAATACGTTATACGAGGCGGCTTTTTTTAACCAAACCATTGGTATTCGTCCGTAGGTCGATAAGTCAGCTGGAATGCCAATAAATTTATTAAAGGCACGAATCACCACATGAGTAATAGGATTCAGACTAGTGTCGAATTTTAATATAGTTGATAAATGTTTTTGCAATGACATTAATTTTTCAATTTTTATATCAGTTGTAAATCAAATTAATTAAAATTTAATTCATGAATCAGTTTTAATTTAGCTTAATTAGCGCACTTATTTTGTAGACATTTGTTCAAAACAATCATAATTGAGAACATTTAAATAAAGATACGGGAAGCTGTAAAATTTATGTGTCTGTCGCACCAAATTTATTATAAGGATTCAATAGGACAGATCCTGACTCGCTCCAATTTCTTTTTCTTTTTTTTTGTAATTTGAATTAGAAATTTTTTATTTTATGTATTGTGTGATATTTGGCAATTGTTTGTATCTCCTATACTTAGTGAGAAGTAGCCAAACCTGTTGATAATTTTCAATATCCAAAAGTAGTGCTCGAGCTAATCAATTTACATGCGAAAAGAAATGTACACTTTGATTATCTAATACTTAAATCGTTAATTTTTGACCAAATTAAAACCTCTGTAAGTAGATTCCTTTCAAAATTTGTATATCCAAATAAAGATCATGTGCATTAGGGCGGAGCGAAATTAAATGGTTGGAAACTGATAAGAAAAAATTTTCTCCAAATTTGAGCTCAAAATATTGCCATCTTCGTGTTCCACACCTCAAGCGAATATATATCCCCAGTGTTTTTTTAGTATTTTATGAACTTTATTTTACGTTTAATCAATTAGTTTAATATTTAATACTTCGGTACACCTGCTCTATCAACAAGGGCTAATTCGGGCATTTGCTCTGTCTTGGAGACTTTGGTAATCTTATCCTCAGTCGTTTTCTGTCATTTGACTTCCTGACTAACGAAATCGTCGTCATCTTCTGATATATATTCCATTTCTGAATCAGATCCTAAGTCGACGTTTGCTTCTAAATCTACAATTTCTAGCACTGACCTGTGATAATAACATATTAATAATGCAATTTAATAATTTAAACATAACTAATTATTCATTTAATTAATTAAACATTATTATTTAATAAAAATAAAAGCAAGAAATATATTCGCTTGAGTTGTGGAACCTGAAGATGATAATATTTTGAGCTGAAAATTGTAAACAATTTGTTCTTATCAGTTTCGCACCTTTTAATGACTCAGGCAGTGTGAATTTTGAAATAATTTTTTTTCTCTCCACCCTAATATACATGCTGCAAGTGTATGGCTTTAGAGTTGCTCTGAGGAGATTCGTTTACTAAATTACTCCAAATTTCGCCAAATTTGGCCGATTTTACAAAATATCGCAGATTCTAACTTTAAAAAAAGTACCCCAAAGTAAACCCAGCTTGGTGATATATCCTTTATTAGGCGAAGAATTGCCAAGCGTGCTATCGAAAAGGAATTTTAAAGATTCATGACCCATTCTCGAATCATACGACTTACATGCAATAAAATGCAAGCTTTGATTATTTAAAGTGGCTGGGAGGTTCTGCTTTCGAGACTGCAAGGCTGGGGGAGCCTGGTTCAAATCCCGGTCGCGACTGTCGACCTACCCATTCGAAGTTTTCCGAGTTCTTCTCCGAAACCTCGAGTAAATACGGGCTAGGATGCCTTCGAAAGTCCCGCATAAAGGGCATTCCCTCTATACCCTAAGTATAGTCAATCCTATAGTCCCCGAGGTCCTTAAGTACAGTCAATCGGACTTAAAGCACAAAACAAGCAAACAAGCAATTATATAAAGCTTAGAACATTTAAAGTTAGACTAAATTAAACCTTACAAGAGCAGACCCCCCCTCCCCCAAGTAAGTAAATAAATAAATAATAACTCAAACTAAGGAACATCAGCATTCTTGAGGTATTTGCCATTTAGACTTCAGGAACTTTTTGATTAATCTGAAACCTTTTTTCTGCTTTTTTATTGTTTTTAGAAACAAACATATTTTCTTCGTGCAAAGAACGTCCTCTCAGCTAGATAATAATAAGAGTCAAATGTTACTTGTATTCATTTTTGTAAGATACAAAAAAGAAATAAGATTATTTGCACATTTACAATTAATAGAAAATCTATCCACACAATGAATTTTTTTCTCGAATAAGTTTATTTTCCGTGTCCACAAATTTCGTAATGGTGTACTCAACCGAGTGTATCCATTGCTACTAAATTACTTGTTTCATGGACTTTTGTGTATTTGTTCAGATCTACTTCAAATGATATGGTACATTATTTGGTATCCTTAATCAGATATAAGAAAAATTTATCAGATCAGTACTGCATTATACTTAATCAGTTTCTTTTATTCAGTTACTAACACAAAGTAAAGGAAATATATTTATTCAGTGGAATGTGTATAAGATTTTCCGAAGCTTTTCATTAATTAAATTACGCGCATACACACACACACACATATATGCGCGTGTGTGTGCGTCAAAATTAAACATATATATATATATACACAAAGTAAAGGAAAGATATTTATTCAGTGGAATGTGTATAAGATTTTCCGAACTTTTCATTAATTAAATTACGCGCATACACACACACACATATATGCGCGTGTGTGTGTGTCAAAATTAAACATATATATATATATATACACACAAAGGAAATATATTTATTCAGTGGAATGTGTATAAGATTTTCCGAAGCTTTTCATTAATTAAATTACGCGCATACACACGCACACATATATGCGCGTGTGTGTGTGTCAAAAATAAACATATATATATATATATGTGTGTGTGTGTGTGTGTGTGTATTTATTTATTTAAATATGAAAACAATTATACTCTAACAATATTTTAACCCTTTGATGACGGAGATATTTTAGTCGTATTGCTTTGAAATGACGGGAATATCTCAAGCATGCCTTCCCCTTTTCCGTGATTCTTCAGAGGAAACTGCTCGTGTTCAGCAATAGTTGACTGATTACTCTTTCCCTCCCACGAAGCAAAACATAGAACTATACACTTAGAAACGGAAAGCCTAAATGACCGGTGTGATATATCTGTGAAGCAAAACGAACTATTTGAGTAAGGAGATTCCTTTTGCATGTGTATTTTCTTTTTTTTGGAACTGGGGTGGTACTGGAATGATGGATGCATGTTGATATCTCTCCCCTACGGTCAGGTACAGATGAACAATTAACAGAAGGGGGAAAGAGCATTACTTGGTAAAAATCTGAACCATGTCCGTTCTTGAAGATGTGGTGTGGATTGGTTGAAATATTTACCACTCATCTTCAAAGGCTTAAATCAATTTTCGGAACTAAACTCAGTGGCGGGACAACTTTGATGTGGGCTGCGCTGTTAAGCCACGCCTTTGCAGAGCTTTGCTCGCTGTTTCGGACTCTGGGTGCTGAAATATATGCTCCGGCCAGGTGGTCAGCTTGACGTGGAGCCCCCAGAGCTTGGTTTCTCAAATAATCTTTATCCTTATTTTATTGACTCTCCAGATGAAGGGTTAGGTGACTCTGGGCTAACCCGAGGATTCAACATGGATCCATGGTAAGCCAGCTGAAGATGCTAAAAATTACGCAACTGGGCTTAAATATATTTTAAGTTTGAAGGGAGAGCGTGCGACGGGAACCGGTTCCGATCCCGAAAAATCCGCGTGGTAAATTACAGCGCAATCCAGCCGATCAAAAGTACCCACTCACTCGACCTTCAGTTAACGAGGGGCTGAGAGAGGCAATCTGGTGCGGCCACACTACACCCCCCCCCCTCTAGAAAGTCAGTCGGAGGATGACGAACGATTTTCTAAGCGTTATGGTGTGTGCCACTCGTTGTGGACTTCGTTGCCGCTCGTTGCGGACTTTGAAAGAACAATTCCTTGAGTTCTGTGCGCACAATTTTATTTCGATTTCGAAACGATTTCAAAAATGTTCTATTTACCCCCAAACTGAATTATATTCCCGCTAAATAAGACCTTGTAAGTGAAGATCACTATAAGTATAATCACGCTTAAAATAAAGAACTAGTTCACTCTGAAGGAACAAAAATAGCTCCGAAAGATTCAAAACCGAACCAAGTTTGTCCCGGTTTGATATCCTTCTTTCGGCGCGAATTTAACTCGTTTTTAAACGTTACTGTCTTTAACTCATTTTCAAGTTGTTGATCTTGAATTAAATGATCGAAAATTATTTTTCTTATTCTGCGTGCTTGAAAACTTAACCAAAGCAACGCTGCTTTTGTAAAGCAGTAACGCAGAGAAAGGTTTTTGTGAAATTAGAATTACTTTCTAACCAGTGGAGATGGCAACTTATTCAAACTATATATTTTACTATTTGTTAAAAACTTTTGCAAAATGTTAAAGCATGATTTATTAGTTTTGTGTCTTAAACTAGACACTTGAGGTCTTCTTTAATTTAGATCTATTTCTAACGTATGAAAAATGAACTTGAAATTTTATAAATTAGGCCTTTAAATTTATAAAATCTGACAATAGATAGTGTTTGAGTACTCTATTTAATTCCTAAATATAAACTGATGAACTATTCATACGCTAAAATTTTAAAAATCTGATGAAGAAACCCCATGACTTTTTTAAACGCCTATTAAATAGTACATTATTTGTCAATTCATTTAAACTTATTCTATAATGAGATATAATATTTCAACAACAACAAGGTTTGGTAAATTCATGCCATATGTGAGAAATATTGGCAAAGTGGGCTCAGTTTTGGGAATTTATTTTTGGGGACACATTTGGTGGTATTTCACCAAATATTCGCAAGCTTGGCAAAAGTCAGCGTGATTTTGAACATGGTCAAAACAATGACTGCATACAAATTTTAATATATTGAGAGTCTGATGGGTCACCCTGTAAATAAATTATCCAATCGATTTCATTCCAAAATAGAGGTGAACAACTAGAAGTTACGGGAATCCTAAATGCAAAATTTGAATATTCTTCGGCTTACCGTTTTTTAAATAATTACAGATAGATACAATTCGAACATTCTTCGGCTTACCGTTTTTAATTTATTCGAGATACATACAATTTGAGTCTTACTGTTTTCAGGTTACTCAAGATACACACGTACATACGTACAGACATGCCCCAAAAGACTGTCAAAGTAAATTCAAGGATAGTCAAAATCCTTTTTTCCGTCAAATTCTAAAAACCGATTTTTTTTCACAAATTCAATACTTCCACTATGCAATACTTCTTAAATTTTTAATTCCTTGAAGAAGCTGTGCTTTATGTAAGGTGACTCATGTTTTTAAATCTTATCTAAGACCAATAACATAAAAGCATAATAATCAAATGCTTGAATTCATTTTTCATTGAAAATGTGAGAACATCTCTTTCTGAAAGTAATTTATATTTTTCATTTCAAATTATAGTAAAAAATAACTGGATTAACAAATTATGTATAAAAAACAGCAATCACTTTCAATAATACAGTTTTAAGTTTACAATACACTCAACCGTACAATAATTCAAGCAATTACTATACATTAACTACTGAAAATAATGTGAAATCACAAATAATTGCTATTAGAAAAGATTGCACAGAAATACTCGCTCAGGATATACACTTTTGAGAAAAAATTTAGTCATAAAATATTTAAAACAAAACTATAAACAAAATATTTTCGCTGTTATGTAAAACACTTAACGCAGAGTATTTTTTCCACAAAGTGCTTGCCTTCGAAATGGTTCCTAAATTTTAAATTGCTTATTGTACTGCGTAAGATTTTTCTACCAAGGATTTAAATTTATTATCATAGCAGTTTCGTAGAGCTTAATGTAGAATTTTACTTGGAATTACAAGTCGTGTTATGTAACGAAACTGCTTAAATAGCAATACATTTCTTTAAGAGTTGATCTCTCTCTTTTTAAGAAACCCCATTTTCACTCAAAAGCTTTTCACAGTATCGAAAAAGGGAAGATACTTATTTTATACCTTTATTAATTTTTTTCTTATTTGTTTTAAAAACAAAATACACTCAAACATAAATAAAAACTTATATAGCGCCTCTAAATACTTTTGAAGTAGGCCTGATATGAACTAATATCTTTCATTGAATGCTTCTAATGCTTCTAAAGACTCATTTCATCTTTTCCTTTGAAGATGTTGTTTTTCATTTGCCCGGTAGATTTGGCGGGGGGGGGGGGGGGACTGCTGAACATTCTGTAAAAGCTGAGTATATTTTGGTGGAATTTTATCTAAGGAAAAGTGCATTTATCCATATTAATATTCCAGATGAAAGGTAAATATTACCACATGATAAAATTCGGCTGAGAGACATTGATCAATAGAGCAAAACCTATTTAATGGGAGATCAGAGTGGTTTCAGGGAAAATATTTCAATACTTGAGTTACTTTACTACAAGGGCAATGCAGACAGTGATAAATATTGCAAATAATGTTTGCTTTAATATATTTATGCTGCAAGGTTTTCCATGGTTCGAAATATTTTTGTAGCAATGAAATAAGAAATGCGAGTTCCCGAAAAAAAGAAATATAAGCAGAAAATATTAAACATTTACATTAACCTCTGAAGAAATTTTAACTATCAGCCTACATACAAATACTTTATATACGTGTTACTTCAGTCCTAAGTTATTACTTTGTTGCGAAATGTCATTTTCCAAAAAACTTTCAAAAGAATTGTCGTCGTATAGTTATGAAGACACACCTCACTGTGTTGTAATGAAAAATACACGCTTCAACTGAGCTCATAGACGTTTTCACGTCACGGCTGCAGACTTAATTAAGGTCAGTATTCATTATAAGGTTTCGGCAGAATATTTAGAACGATAGTTTTCGAAATAATAAACCTAAACACTATTTGTGTTTCTCGGATGAGTGAGATTTTTTCAGACTTAAGCAGTTTGGTCTAGGGACAAACATTTAAAAGTATCAACGTCACTGCATCTTGGAGAGGATAAAACCTTGGAGGAACGAATAGTAAATAAGGAGTAGTCACCCGCTAGTTCTTCTATGGGGAGAAAATGAAATAACTGTACACGTAGCCTTGGGAGGCGTGGCTCGATAAATCGTATGAGCTCCAAACGGCTCTTTAACTCCGAGCCACGCCCCTCAAGACTATGCGTATTGTTACTTCGTTTCCCTCCCCCATAGACGAACATAGCAGACGGAGGAAAAGCCGATTACAGTTGTGGCTTCACTTTCCCCCCTCATGCCTACTCAATCTTATTCTCTCCTCCAAGGGTAAAACACCCTTTTGTAATACAGTGGTCTGTCATAAGTACTTAAAGGACTAGGCGTCTATATTTTACTAGGAACTATGAAACAACACCAGGCAAGTCTTCAATCAGTTTAGTATCAGCCACGTCTTCCAAACTTGCCCAATTTCCCAACCTCAAGAATGGTTTTCTAAATATGGGGAGTTCACGTTTATACATGACTCAGCCTCCTGCCAAACTGTCAGGAGCGTTACATCATTCATGGCAGACCACATTATACCTCTTTAAAAGCCTTTTAATGAGATTATATTTTGTCTTCCTGAATTCGTGTCACGCTTAGGAACGAGATGCCTTCACTTTATTAACACGCTTTTATTAGCTTCACCTGTATGTATGTTTGTATGCTTGTATGTTTGTAACCGACTCCTTTGAACTCGATTTTGACCCACTTTAAACGGTCAGATTTAATTTAAACTTTGTAGATATATCAAGGATCGATTACAATACAATAATTTGATAAGTTTATCCCATTATCCTGATTTTAACACTCTTTTAATTATTAGTTTCACCTGTATGTATGTTTGTAATCCACTCCTTTGAACTCAAATTTGGCACACTTTAAACGGTCAGATTTAATTTAAACTTAGTACATTTATGAAGAACCGGTGACAATACAATAATTTTATAAGTTTATCTCATTATCCTGATCAGGATCGCCAGGATTAAATAATTTCCTCATTTCTTATCCTGATTGAAAGTAGAACACTTCTAAAGATTACAATCTTAAGAAAACCATTTTTTACTGTAACCGTGATCGTATAGTGGTTAGTACATTGCGTTGTGGCCGCAATAACTCAGGTTCGAATCCTGGGCACGGCAATATATTTATTTTTACAAAATATCGTGATCCATCACACTATGGAAGAGTTGAGTACAAGAACATGTTAAGGCCATTCTTTTTAACACGCTTTTATTTGTTGATTAGAGACCTATTTTTATTTTTACAAAATATCGTGATCCATCACACTATGGAAGAGTTGAGTACAAGAACATGTTAAGGCCATTCTTTCTAACACGCTTTTATTTGTTCATCAGAGACCTATTTTTCCTTTTTAGTGAGGAAGGTAGCATTTAACTGCAGGTTGATTAATACTTTGGTGCACAGCAGGTGCGTAGCAAGAGTGGGGGCTCAGGGGGCTGCTCCCCCCCCGAAATGGGACCCTTTACTTAGCGTACATTTTGATATTTAGCTTACAATTGAACTTTAGCTTTAAATTTGATACCCAGCCCACACCGAAATAAAATCCTGGCTACGCCACTGGTGCACAGTGAAAATAAATTATCTCACAGTTTGTACTTTCCAACTTAGTGTTCCTTAGTGTCTTATGAGAGATATCGAAAATTAAAAATAAATTTTAAATACATACAGTTTAAAAAAAAATAAAAAAAAACACGCTTTTATAGCAAATCGAACTAAAAAGTGAAAAATAAAAATATAGTTGAAAAAACCAAAAAACACGCTTTAAATTGAACTAACTAAAAAGGGAAAAATAATTCTTAATATAGAAATAAATTAATGAACGAAAAATAGTATTATTGTGAAAAAAGCGTGGGGTGCTCCATATATCAGTTCTTGAGAATATTCGATCGGTACGATTAGTACAAAAATTATACAAAAAAAAAAATATATATATATATATATATATAACACAAAGCGCCCCACGCTTTTTTCACAATAATACTATTTTTCGTTCATTAATTTATTTCTATATTAAGAATTATTTTTCCCTTTTTAGTTAGTTCAATTTAAAGCGTGTTTTTTGGTTTTTTAAACTATATTTTAAAAGTTAGAAATATTGAAGTCGTTGCTATATTCCATTTGGTCTAGTGGATAGGCAGGGTGCAATGGTCAAGTGTTATGATAATTATAAGAAACTTTCATAAAATGACTTCATTTCATATTTTGACTAAATTTTATCAAGTAAAACTTGTGTTTTGTTTGCAACCAAAAAGCAAAAAATAAAGTAGAAGCTTTTTATTTTGGAGTTCTAAAAGGCATTAAATAAAAATTTATTCTTGCAAAGATACGCTATAAATAAATGAAAGTTTCAAAACTAAGAAAACTTTTGAGAAAAACATAGATATTTCCCTTTTGAAAGAGATGAAAATTTTTAAATGTTTATAATATTTTAAAAAGCATTCGAGGGAACAATATTCCACTTTAACTGTATTTGCTTGTCAGGCATTGATTTAGACATTAAAATCTGTATTGCAAAGGTCTGAAATGCTTTTTGAAATATTTTGAACATTTAAAAATTTTCATCTCTTGTAAAAGTGAAATCTCTATATTTTTTAAAGTTTTCTTAGTTTCGAAGCTTTCAATCATTAATACCATATCTCTGCAAGGATAAAATTTTAATTTATGTCTTTTAAGGCGGCTCAACATTAAAAAGCTTATACTTTAAAAAAACTGTATTTTTTTTAAATTTTATTTACCAAAAAATACCCAAATGTTCTATAGGGTTCATATCCGTAGAGATTCTAGTCTCCTGGACTAGAATCGCTACGGATATGAACCCTATAGAACATTTGTGGGAGATAAGAGAGTAATTGTCAAAGGAATAATCACAAATGAACGACTAATTGAAAAATAAATCAATTTTAGGCATCATAATCTAGCAATCAAAGAAACTGCAGCGAAGTACATTGAAAGTAGGCCTGGAACACACTGAAGTCGTTATAGATGACGAAGGGAATGTCACCAACAATAAGTACTGACAGACATTCCTCAACCCTCTAGTTTTTCTTTACTAACTTCTTTAATTTTATATTTTTAGCTAAAAATAATGAAAGAATGTACAATAAAGTAAAATAGAATCATTTATTTTTGTTTAACCAATGTTTTTCTAATTTTTTCGTAACTTAAATACGGAAATAGCTTTTTTTTAGACTGTTCCTAATAGTTTGGCCACTTACTGTAAGCTCATGCATTTACTTACACGAATGATTAAGCATCAAGCACATTTTTGAGGATCGGCAAAAAATTGATTAAGAGAAAAAAAAGTTTATCATGGTAGCATGAAAAGTTAATTCAAATAAATAGTAAAATTTACTTTTTCGTTTTTGTTTTTTTGTGTCAAGTTACTGCGAAATTTTATACGAAACATTTTTTACATTCTCTAAAATATAAAAGTTGTTCAATCGTATTACTTTGAATGCCGGAAGTTACAGAAAACTTTCCTAAGATATTCTATATAAAATATATAGTCTCCTAGTGTCCCGTGACTGTAGACAATATTCTGCTAGAAATGCTGAAACTTTAGAACTGCTGAAAATTTGCATTCAAAATAAGTACGTCTACAGAATTGCATAACGTCGAATAATAAATTGTAAATATATACACATTTCCTGGAATAGAATATCCATCCCATGATTTTATCGGACTGAATATTTATAATAAGTGAATATTTTAATAACTGAAGTTTTCAACACCCCAGTTTGCTTACTTCTTCCTATGTTTAATATTTCCAATTAAATATCTCGCAGTCCAAGAAATAGAGGATAATTACTAATTTCTAATCATGTATATGTATGGTATCCCAAATTGGATTACTTGTTTTTAATAATGAATAAAAACAAACGAGTAGATTTTTTTTTTAATTTGCTGAATATGAATATGTGATGTCTGAATATTTTTAACGCTTAATGTTAATATAAAATCTCAGGAAACGCTGGCGCTATGGCTACTGCATTCATCAGAAGGTATTGCAAGTTACATGACAATATTTTCAAAATGTTTTCCCTTCATGGTTCTTATATACATATACGTTTAATTCTGAAGTCATTATAGATGCTAAAATTGCACATTCAGATCATCGGTTTATTAAGCAGGGAGCTCCATTTTTTCTGGATAAAGTAAATCAGTGGAAGTCGCCACATTTCAGGATTTTTTTTGGTTAGCCCTTTAACGCGCAGTGTTCCCACCAAACTCTGACGTTTTGACCGTTACCAGTCAAGAAGAATAGATTTGATTTCTATAAAAATAGTTGCGGGTGACATAGCTCCACGAGAATCCTTTACTTTTTAGCATGACATTCCCGTAAAAAAAATTGTCACGATTATTTTTAACGGCACTGACATCTGCTGAAAAATGTAAGAATGCAAGAACAGCTGGACAGATTGCCCAATGCTGGAAAAAGGGCAGCCGTTGCCATCGCTCGACTTAACTACCAGCAAGATGGCGGACGATCGAAACGTTCATCGCGTGCCACAGAGACCCTTTTTTGACGACAGCTAGCTGTGCGCGGGCAGAGCCAGCTGCGTTTGGGAAAGGGTTGCGGCTCAAAGGGTTAATAGATTCAAATCTGAAATCATGGGTAATTGAAAGACAATGATTTGATATATTCTAGACAAGATATCCCGTTTTCTTTCATGGTAGAGGTACAGCCACTAGCTGTGAGAGTAGGAATAACTTCTGGTGAAAGCCCACATGACTTGTTGGGGGAAGAAACTATTGGTGTAGATTAGTGGTTCTCAACCTGGGATACGGGGCCTGTGGGGTTACGCAAAATGTCGAGAGGGGTTTCATCGAAAGAAACTGCGGATAAGTAAAACGAATTTCAATAAACAAAAGAATCCACTCGAGTTAGAATTTTGTACCTTCAAAATTGATTTTGAATAGGAATGGTTGACCATTAAAGTTAACGTGCTGACGCTGTCTCATTCCTAGACTTTAGATGACGCTTTTTAGAAAGAGGAAGTCTGATTGAAATTTCTGCCGATAGAACACTGAAATCATCTTTGAAGAAAAAACCTCTCATTAACTTTTGGTTTGACCTCTACATTGAATATAAACGTATGTCTAGCCTGGAAATGAAAGTTTTGTTGCCTTTTCTGTCCACTCTATTGGTAGAAATAGCTTTTTAACCCTACATTTTTCTAAAAACAAATACAGAAACAAAATGAATGTTGTCCTAGATTAAGACTGTGATTGGCTTTTATCGAGCCTAACTTCGAAAATCTGTGTGTATCAAAGCAACGGCAGAGTTCTAGTTAATGTGCAGGTAAAAGAAGGGACGAAAGTAATAAAGTTTATATTTACAAAAGCAAATAACAAGAATAATGGAAAAGTTAAATTTTTAAAACATTTTTAGTTAAGAAATATTTTCTATTAGGATTGTATATTGCTAAAATAAAATCACATATTAATCTTACTATTTTAATTTGTGCTTCTTTTTTATTATTGTATCTAGACTAGAATCTAATTCAGGGGTACAATTTATCAAAAAATGGCTAAGGATTACGCAAATGAAAACAAAGTTAAGAACCACTGGTATAGACCTGTTGTCACATGATCAAGTTTATAATGGCAATAGCTGTATCATTGCTGGAACATTCAGAGATACGTAGAAAACACATCCTCTGCCATTGGGCTGTAGGGGTAAATCCTAGCAGCTGTAAACCTTCAAGTATAGTTCCTAACTATCTCTGACTTATTCAAAACTGTATTCAGAAAAGATCCAAGCGGTTACCTTAATACTTTACGATCTGTCTTCAGTGCAGGAAGGTGTTCCATGCTTGTTGCACTATAATATAGAGTATATAAAATACAAACTTTATTTGGTTTATTTCTGAACAATTTTTCCACATTCCCTCAAATATAGATAGAAGATGCCACTTATGCTTATTTTCGTTTTGATGCATTTCGTTATGACTTTTTCGGATTGCCTCGTTTGTGTAACAGAATTTCTGAGCTTACTTATATCGCTTATATCTTACTTAAAATGATGTATCAGTTTATAACCTTTAAGTATGATGAACGGATTACTATAAGGACTCTACTCTCAAAGTTAAATACGCATGAGATGCAAAAATAATGCAGATAAAATGTGGTAAAATGTGGCAGATAAATGCAGTCCACTTTTCCACTTGGACAAGGCCCCTCACATAAGAGTAGGTGTTGTCTACGTATAAAAATAGGCTGCAGGCTAGAACATTGACTGACACAATTATCAGTTAATTCATAAATTAAAGCAATACTACAAAATTTAATTGTTCAGTAGTAACGCGTTTAATTAGTTTTTGATGAGATGTTACGTTTGTGAATGTTGCTAATTAGAACAGTGATGAAAAAATTAATCAGTGTATGGTAATAAATTTCATTAGCTTTCTTCCGAGCTGATGCTTTAGCAAAAATACAACTAATTAATGTAAATTTCAATTAGGTTGAGTCATACAATGCATAAAAATACACCCACGTAACTATCATGCATCAAACAAAATAAAACCACGAGTTATTTGAAACTACAACACCTAATTTAATTTGCAAAACAATCACACCTCTTCCAATGAAGAGAAAAAAAATGAAAAACAAAATGGAAAGAGGAAATATTTACTTTTTTGCTAATTCGCCAACTTGCATTTAATAAAGTTTGAAATGCCTTACACCTCTCGACTGTACATTTTACTGTATTAAAAATAAATAGAACATATATAACATTTATGTATATTTTAATTTCAAGACAGAAAGTTAAAAAAAAAATCTGTGTTCTCTGCTTTTTAAATAAAAATGCAGTCTCATGAGATGGAAAAAGATGTTAATATTTATGTTCATTAGTTTTCAAGATATTCTTTTGTGTATTTCGTTTCTTTTCTGAGAATAAGCATAAGCGTGGGTTTCTGGAAGATATACTAGCGAAGCATTTTTCTAGTAATACTTCGCAAATAAAATATTTTTCTACGCTCGAAAAACATTTCACACTTACACCATCGCTTCATGTTTTATTACTTCTATCGTCAAATTTGTCGCTATCGCGTAATAGTGGGCGCTCCAGTTTACATGGTGGGCGATAGGAGTAACTCAGCTTTATAAATTTTATAAATTTAGATTACTTCCCCGATTTATAAATCACCATTCTTGGGATACTGTTAGATGGTTAGAAAATTTTACTACTAATAATAAGTAAAGTCCGTGTTTGGTAATGAAAAGATTGACTAATTCTATTCTATTGCAGTACTGAAAATTTAGTGCTTTAGTGAGTGTATAGTATTTGTATGTATTAAAAATGTTGATATAAATGTTCATTTGGACTATTAATTGGTGAATTTTTAATATCTTTCTGAGGCCGTGATAAGATAATTTGCCACGTATGGTCTGTTGAGTACAGAAATCAATTATCATTGATTTCGTTATGGGTTCAGATTTCTTTTATTCTGTCAATTATCAATGAAAGAATTTTTTGATTTTTTTCGTTATAATCGCTACGTATTTTATCCATACATATAGATTTTAAATTATATTTGGCTTCTAAAGTTTCTCTTGATTTGTATTTTTAATGAAATCTAGCATAATTGTTCGAAAAAAGACTACACGCATCATCAATTTACGTTATATATCGGGTGTCCGATTACTACTGGTATAAATTTAAGGTCGGGTAAAGCACACAATAAGGAATAAGAATCGCATAACAATGTGGAGTTGCAAACGTCGTCTTCAAGTGACTGTTAATCATCATCTTGGAACAAGTGCTGAAATAAGAGAGAACTTTAAGACCGTTGTTCGTCAAAAACTAACGCATCTTTCCAGGAAAACGCGTGAGTAAAATTGATAGTTTAAAATGCTAAAATTCGAGCGTTCCAATGAAGGGGCGTTATTCAGTAATAGGTTAATAGATGACTGGCCGTGCACCGCGATAGGCTGAAATTCTGTTTTATGCTCTAGTCACGGACTTTGATATAGGGCAATCATCGGCTAGCGGCAGATGGGCGAAATAGCGTCAGCCTCTGATAGAAAAACATTCGACTCCCTTTTAATGATTAGCTACATACGCGCCCTCTAGCAACGCATAGCGACAAATCATGATGCAATCTATTACTAACTCACGCATGCGCAGAACATAAACTTAATGATTACGACTCACAGCATCATCTTACTGGGACATTTTGTTGAGCTCTTTTAGAATGCGTCGATGGTCATCCTATACCCGTGACTCCAGTGAATAAATACCAACGCTGCAGCATTCAATTGAAAATAGGGTACAGTATACGCCAATTACATGTTTAATGGGGGTTTACCGAGCTTCAAGATTTCAGTTGATAACCTATAATCAAGAGGATAAAATAAACTCAGTAGAATAAATCTCTAAAAGAAGTATGTGTCTGTCCGCTGCTAAAGCACCTAGGGCTTGCCACTTGTAGCAAATGTAGGACAGCCATAGTTTACTTTATACATTTAGACATAAAAAATTTTAAATTTAGAGTAAGTAACGATTGCTACTCAAAAGTGGCAATATTCTAAAGCAGCCATTCACGCTGTCTCATTAAACCATCACTCTGAAACATCAATAAGACTTTGAAGATATTCATATTTATAGAAAATATGAATAAAATTAAAGCAAAAATTATTTCAATACCACTGAATGTGATATTTTATTATAATTCATCGATAAAATAACTGAACCTATAAACAAATAAACCTTAAAAATAGTTATGGCGTTCTATATCGTAAACTTTAGATTGGAAAAATGCCCTTTATCCGCAAAGTTTGGACAAATTCTAGTATCTCGTAAATGTTTTAAGAATAGTTTTTACTTGTAGATTTTTCTAACATTTTATCAAGCATTTTTTTAAATACGCAATTCATTTTTAAATGATTCATACTATTAAATAATACAAAATATCACATCAAATATATAATAAATGCATAATCTATTAGACACACATATTAAATTTTCAGTCAAAATATAACAATTCCATAAGTAAAACAATTGCTTCGTCAAGAATTTTATCTAAACAAATGTATTAAAACTTTTATTATCTTCTCTCCAAACAGAGAACATTTCACGAGCTTTCTGAGCTACAGAAGTATTAAACCAATGATAATTAAGTCGTCTTGTCGACGTATCATTGCTTAATGCCACTTCAGATAACGCTAAATCGGAATTGAAAATGTTCTGATAAGCGCAAACGTTGATTACAAAAGCATATATTTGACATAACTGGCAGAGGAGTGTTAAGAAAGGAGAAAATTGAAATTCTCAATAATTCTGAGTATTGCATGAACTTTAATATAGTATTCGAGAGTGATTACTATAGACTGCAGAGAGATATTTTAATAGTTAACATTATTTTGAGTGGTTGTATTTCAAAAAACTATTTAGGAGGAACAGTGTAAATTTTCAAAACTAATAAAGAACTTTTCAAAAAGGGCAAATAATGCAAAGTGAAACAATACGTACGGTTTTGGGTGGTACAAGTATCCATCCTTCTTCTACCGAATCAGGAAGTGAGAGAAAAAATCTTTTTAATTCATGTGGTCAAAATCAGCCCTCCTAACAAGATAGTTTAAAATTAAAAAACCTCCTGAACCCTCATTATACTAGATTCACTTTATTTTGATTACAGGAAAATAAGGATATCAGAAGAGCTCCGCTTAGTGGAATATTCCTTACATTGGTACATTGAAATAAATTTTCAATGTACCAAACCGTATTAATGTTTCAATGTTATCCGGATAATAAAATTTTCCGTTTATTAGAATAAGTTTACTTGGCAAATCAGCTGCGCCATTAAGATAATGTATTTAAAAGTTTTACTAAAAGTTACTAAATGAGTCTTCTCACGCTTATTGTGTCTTAGATTTTACTATGTAGTCTTACATTAATTACGTAATGTACACATTTTTCAGCCTTTCATAAAAAAGGCGTATAGATATGTAAAACAAGGTTAGCGAGGGGCTATACAATACCATTAATAGCAAAAGTATTATTTATTTATTCAATCACTGATTCTTTCTTTTTTATCATAATTTGTGTACAATTCCTGATACGTGATTATCTGACATGTGACTTTTTCCCATAGAGAACCATTGAAATATGGTTTAAATAGCCGTATCTTTATTTTCATGTCTATGACACATTTTCGGATAAAATGCTCAAATTCGGTGCATCACCTATTTAATGTATAGGGGTAGATTTTACAAACTAGTTTTCTTTTTATTTCTTTTTTTTTTGTAGAGGGGAACTCTAAATTTCAATTTTTGCATTTAATTAGATTTAATCTTCTGAAAAACAAATTTTGATAGGAACTATAAAATTCTTTACCTTCTTTACGTAACTTTGTAACTAACTGCATATGTCTATGAAGGTCAGTGTTTTGGGGACTGTTTAGAGCAGCTATAGATTTCACTTATTTAAAATTATATTAACTATACTAGACCTTTCACATATTCATATTTCAATACAGCATAAAATCAAGAAAAGGTGTAGCTTTGCAACTAAAATTTTACAGCTCTTAAAATACATCTTAAAAACAACTATAATAACCAAAATATTTTGCTCAGTAAAAATTTCTGCAATTATAATTATATGGAGAACTGTAATTGCAATATTTCCTCGAAATAAAGGAAATTGCATCCCCAATCTCGAGCAAATAAAATCTACTATATATATATATATATATATTTATATTTATATATTGTGGCTGTGTTTTGTATTGTGTGTGTGTAAAAGAATGTTTTGAATTGTATTAAGTATCTAAATTGATTGGAAATTTAAATTGAACGGTGAAGCACTAAGTAAAATAATCATTCCTTCCTTGTTTTTTTCTTCCATCTTTCATTCTTTAACGAAATACAAATCTTAAAAAAAAAACTAAATAAAATGTAAATATAATTAATTTAGTATCCATTCAATAGCTTAAAATTAAACAATTCCAGTATCATGAAAGGAATCCAATTTTCATAAAGAAGCTTAATGAATTGAATGCTCAAAGAAATAGTTTAGTTTGTTTAAAATTTTTAAAAAATTACTGGAGATAAGCCTTTTTTCAACTCACGTATTTTAAATTTTTTCACTGAATTCAGTAATTTTACAAGTGCAATGAGAAAATGTTACAATGAGCGGCCTATCCATTTCAGAATTATGTTGTGGGAACTTGTATGGTGGCCATTCTTTTCATAATTGTGTAGAATAAAGCAAACATTTTAATCAAAACATTTATTTTTTATATTAAGAAAACAATTGGAAATTAAAATTTAGGGAATTCCTTTAAAATTAGCATACAAAATTAAATGTCTCTAAGTTTAATTGTACATTTTAACTCAAAATGATTTTTTTTAAATTTATTCGATATTTTAATCACATTTAAAATCATTTTTATAATATAAATAGTACACTGTATTTCAACATTCCTTTTTTTATAAGCATTTTTTGTGCTCGTAAAATTTAGACTAACATGTACTTTCTTAATGAATATTTACTTTGTTTCTGATATTTTTGATATTTAATTCGGGCTTTAAGTGTAGTTTCATTTTAAATTTTTCATCGCATTTAAGTGAAGTACAGCGGGTATTTATAATTAAAGTTACCCCGTGTTTAACATACGTATAGCTCGTTCTAATCGACGTATTCCGTTAAAGATGGCTAAATACGTTAATGGAGCTTGAAAAAATATATACATACATACATATATATATATATATGTAATGTCTGCTCCTGACACCAAACGTCTCTTCTCTTTTAATGAAAATACACTCTTGATTGTTTGCTTAGAATAATAATAAATTTTGACACAAGATATATTAAGCCGTTATTTTCTTAGCACGCTTCAGTTAGTTTTGAAAATCTTCATAGAAGAATGACCATCAAACCTATTTTTGCGAAACTAAAAAAATATTTTTTGTAAATCCACTAGTTTAAAGAAAGTAAGTGTAAAAAATAAGCCCATTATTTAAGGGGATATTTTTACTTGGTAAAACAAATACTGGGAATGAGTTATTAAATATTACAATATTTATTCAACATTATTTGTTTAGTATGCAAATGTTGTAAATAACAGATTTGTTACAATATATACTTTTATTTAAGCTAAATTATGTAATTTACTATAGTACTAGAATATATAAGCAATCTGTAAATTATGTAAAGAGCTACAGGAAGTAGTATTTTACTATTAGTAGTTTAGTACACTACGCTAATTAACACTTTTAACCATGAACTTTTCTCGTTTTTCTATGTTGTTGTTTTATCTACTTTTTTTTACAACTCTTTCAAAGCCATAGAAGTACAAATTAAATTTCATTCATCTTTTTGCATTATGATGCTCTTTCATCGTTTAATTAAATTTCCTCCAACTGTTTGTATTAACTAAATTTAAAGTGAAAGGTATCGTGCTGGAAAGTTAATTATTTATTTAAATAGTATGAAAACTTATGTGAAATAAAATGTTTTATAATTTTTGTACAAAATAGAAAGCTTTTTGTACAGAGAAAATTAACTCTTCATAAACAATGAACCAGTTAATTACGATTGTCAGGGTAATGTTGAAATAGTTGTCTGTGAATGTAAAAGCATTTTATTGCAAGCTTTTAGAAAAAATGTTGCTTAGAGTGTGATTGATTAATGGAACATCAAGGACGATTTTATCAATATTCTGAGCTTTTGATGTCTAGAAAGTAAATTCTTAAATTTAAATTATAATTGCATATTTTAAAATTAATCCAATTTCTAAATATTACAAAATAAACTTTAAAATGTATATGAGTGAAATAAACTCTATGAATAATATACTTTTTTTCTTTGGTGTAACATTTATTTATTATAATATTTAAGAGTAAATATTCAGTAAGTCATTCATTTATTTTTTGAGCTATTTGAGGAATAATAATGGAAGGTTCGATTATTTTAATAGTATTTGCGATGATTCTAAATGCTGCTGTTGATCGATTTCATTAATCATTGCATTGCGTTTACTTTTAGAGTTCATATCTTTCATTTTCTCTTGACTAAAGAACATAGATATTTACAAATTTACTCTTCAAAAATTATTTGTATGGTGGAGAACTAGCTTATTTTATAACTGACATATATGTGAAAACAAAACCTAACACTTCTATTTTATTTATTTGATAAGAAATTCGCATAAAATAAACTTAAACATTATGATATTAAAAGTAAAATATGTGAAAAATATTTTTTTGATCCATAAGTCGCGAAAACAAAAACATCGAAATTCTTTACAAATTCAAATCGAGTTTTCGTGATATCCCATTTGTTTAGTTATGATTTCAAATTTTCTAGGAATTTAATATAAAAATTCAAGCAATGTAAATTGATGTAATAGAGTTAAATTCTTGCTTTAGTTTAGTGTAATAATTATTCAATAATTTTAAACTGTTAAATAATAGCGGCAGGCAGAAAGTTATTTTATTTTGTTATTTTGTTACCAGTTTGTTTATTTTGTTACCAAAGCTCTGAACTAAACTATAACTTATATTACAACAATAGTTTATTTTCAAAACTTTCATAATATGATCGATTATTTTAAAGACTGTTTTGTAAAATCCTCATTAATTTTAATACTGCTTTATAAGCTGACTGTTAAGACTTTCCCATTCATATTAATGACTTTTTTTCTGTGGGTTACAAATACATTTTATATTTTTGCCAATAAAATAAATACGTACTTGCTGAAAAGAAAAAAAAAAGTTTATACAATATGCCTTTTTAATGCTTTAATCCATTTTTAATATTGTATGGCATAACACAACGGTGAAAAGGGACTTTCTACAGGGATAATTTAGGGGTACGAGTGAAAATATAATATATATTATATATATATATATATATATATATATATATATATATATATATATATATATATATATATATATATATATATATTATATATATATATATATATATATATATATATATATATATATATATATATATATATATATATATATATATATTATATATATATATATATATATATATATATATATATATATATATATATATATATATATATATATATATATATATATATATATATATATATATATATATAAGGGCACCACTTTTTTTCAAAATTTTAGAATATTCATAATGGTACTTTAAACACCTTTTTATTTTACAAACTCCAATTTTTAAAATTATACAAATGAAATCTCAGATTATTAAAACAGCATTAAGACACACAAGCTATTATACATTTTTCTAAAATTAATATGTTGCTGAATAGTCTCTGAAACTCATGATAAAAATCTGAAGGTTACTTTTTTAAAAATCTAAAGGTAAAACGAATGTTATTTTTTTAGATTTAAAATTTAGCTTTAATTCTTTTATGTAGTTTTGTACTTTAAGTTTGGAGCTGTTTTGTTTCCTAATTGATTTCTTGTAGTTTTTCCAAAAGAAACCCAACTCTGTGCAGGTGAATATAGTGGTGAACATTTAAATTCAGTTTTGGAAAAATATATAAAATATTAAAAAATTTTAGGATGTACGTTTGATTATTTCAACCTCTCAGTGGAAAAAGAATTGTTTTTCAATTAAATTCAGCTCAATGGAGACTTTATTTTTAATCAAATTTATAAAAGAAAAAATACTTTTGATGCATTTTAAAAACATTTTACATTTTAATGCAATAATGCAAAATTTTATTAAAATTAGAAGAATCGTTAAGTAGGACATTTTATAACAATTTGTTAATGGTTAGAAATTTCAGGAATATAAGGACAAATCCGTCTCCTCTGAATTGTATATTCAGTAAACAGAAGCTTGTTTTATATTCGAAAAATAATGCATATTTCAAATAAACATTTATTTTCCATTAATGTGCTTTTATATTCCACTCTAGGAGCTTCCTTTTGAAAAAGAAAGGAGCTCTTTGTAACAAAATAGATATTTTTATTTTCCTTTGAAAATACACAACACTTATTTAAATATTTTAGCAAACAGAGAAATATTTTTCAATATATTATTGATGCTCGTTTGTTCGAAATGTATATTTTATTTATTTTGATTACAAAATTAATTTTGACATTCATTATCAATAATAAGCAATTATGAACAAATTTGCTTATTGTTATAAGAGGAACGACCTACAACGCTTTGTCTCGAAAAAGCAGAATTTGGCAGAGACTAAACAACTTTAACCAAAGTTCAACGCATTTATTAAGAACTAGAAGCCAAAGCCCGTTGTGGAGGCAATCACAACGGGCACTGGAAAAAATATTTTAAAAAATATGTCTGCACTCAATATATTTAATATTCGTCAACTTAAAATAAGTAACTTCATATTGAATTTTCATTATATGCCAAAATCGGGACTTCATTTTCTCCTAAAGACATGCGATAACTTTTCGCATTTGAAAGATTTCGTTTCGATGCAAACATTCCCTCTTATATCAATGTTTCATGCAGTTTCACCCGTATGTAAAGGAATCTTGCAATTCAATTTTCACCCACTTCTAGACATCCAATTAACTTGAAGCATTGTAATCATGCCAAGAATCGATTACAATGCTATATATTTTTATACTAAATCTACTTTTACAATAAAATACTAATGAAATGTCTATTACAATCGATACAGAGCAGCCCACGCTTAAAAAAAATTTTTGTTGTTGTTTATGAGTTTACTCCTATTTTTAACTCTATCTGAAAATTCTTTAGTTTTATTGAGTTAGTTGACTTTCTATCACTATTGGACAAAATTTTATTAAATATTTTTTTTTTTTTTACTTTTAGTTTGAACTGCTATAAAAGCGTGTTTTTCAGTTTTTTAAACTATTATTTTACTTTCTTAATTGAAACTTTAGGAGAAGGAACATTAGTCTCTTTGATAATTGATTCGGTATGTCCAATCCTAGATTACCGAATCATTTTCAACATTAATAAAACTTACAAAGAACACAAAGAACACTTAGTTGAATATTCGAAAGTATTATTAGTTTTAATCTATAACTATTACTAAAATTCATGGAATGTTAATCCATTTAAATGTCCACATTTCAATCAAAAACAGTTGAACATGGAATAAATAGACATTTTTTTTCTATCAGCTCTTAGTTATTATTTAGTTTTTACTAGACTGCGTTTTAAATCTACGCTACCACGACGACTTGTATTATAAATCATATGGAATTTGTGTCGAAATATCATATTTTTTTATTTTTATTATATGCCGTTGACAGTAAATTTGGGTTTTGTAATAATCAACATTTATTTCAACAAATCTTTCAACGCTCCGTTTGAGCCTAAGCCCTGTAGAAGTCAGATAAAGGGAAATACACAGCTTCATTTTTTAATGATTAAAGCGCACAAGTTAAACGTGACTGTTTGTTCATTTCGGTTTTGACAACGCTGTTCGTTGTTGACTATTGCGTTTTTTTTAATTTTATATTGATTTCTAGTTTCAATTTTTTAAACAATTATTTTTATATACACATCACAAATAAAATAATCTTGTTTAGCTGTAGCTTCAAGGTTTACAATGAAGATTTTATGTTGTGCAATATGTAAATATCAATTTAATTATATTTAATTAAATATAATTAATAAATGTACATAGACAGTAAAAACTATGCACTCAATTTCATTATCTTTTTTAAAATATAAGTACACATATATTATAAAATATTTAATATATATTTACGCATTTATCATTTTTTAATTTATTAATAAATTTGAGATCATGCACTCGAGGGCTATCTGCCTGAAGGGGAGAGGAAAGAATGCCTCGATCAGAAATCTTTTAACCCTTTAACGCGCAGTGTTCCCTCTCTGGGAACACCAAACTCTGACGTTTTGACTGTTGCCAGTCACGAGGAATAGATTTTAATTCTATAAAAAATAGTTGCGGGTGACATAGCTCCGCGAGAATCCTTTACTTTTTAGCACGTCATTTCCCGTAAAAAAATTGTCACGATTATTTTTAACAGCACTGGCATCCGTTGAAAAATGGAAGAATTCGAGAACAGCTGGATAGATTGCCCAATGCTGAAAAAAGGGCAGCCGCGTTGCCATCGCTCGACTTACCATCCAACTTGTCATTGCCACGGAAATACATCGAGCACAAAGAAAACACGTGATGTTGTCACTCCGCCCATTACCTGGTACAACGTACTGAAAATACTGTTTGTCCGGTACCGTGAATGTAGCCACTGCAATGTCTTTTCAGTACGTTGTTTATTATTAATTCTATGAACTTAACGAATTTAATTTAAAACTATGAATAAGTTATGAAAATTATCTTTTAATAACTATATTCAACCTAACTATTAAAAAGTTACGAAAATTGACTTTCAATAACTGTGATTATTTTAACTGTAAAGATTTTATGAAAATTTTCTTTTAATTTAAACTACATAAAAGTGCAATGTTCAATTTTTAGGTAGGTAATGCAAAGTAACTTATTTAGAAAATGAACGAACTTTTTAAAGCAGAAGCTTGTATTCTTCTGTGATCAATCAATCTTACATTTCGCAAAAAATGCTTAAGAAAGCAATCAATCTTTTATTGCTTTCTTAAGTCTTTTATTGCTTTCTTCTTCTCATAGTACAACTGTACTTTTTAATGGAAATTGGTATGAAAAAGTAAAATATTTCGGTATCCAATATGCAAAATGGTGGCAGAGTTGTGAAATATTATTGGACTTTTGAAACACAAAAAATATAAGAGAACAGGCGATAATTTTTCATCTTGTGAGAAATCAGAATAACAGTCCATAAATAAAAGAAAAACGAAATCACAAAGAACTGTAAAAAATAGGTGAACAATTGTACTTTTTTTTCCATTGAAGCATCAGTTACATAAATAGTCCGAGTGATTTAAAGTGAGAAAGACATTGAAGTATACACTTGATATAAAATGAAAGGATAACTTCCTCAAGAAACAGTAAAGGACTTTTTTAACCATAAAATTAAAATAATATTCATGCATGATTATTTGCATTTCATAAAAATTTTCTGGTTTGCATCTAAAAAATTAACTTCTTTAAAAGGCATGAAGGAAGTAAAAGTTTCATGAAGTGTAAAGAACTGGATTGAGAATTAAGCTGATCAAAAGCAGTAGTTTAAGTGAAACGACCAGGGAACATTGGAATGAAAATTTATATCTATGTGGTGGACAAAGTAAAGAGTAAAGGGAACTGTATAAAAAAACTGTATAAAAAATAGCAATTTTCTAAGCAGACGAAAGTTGAATATAAAGTTACAGAAAATAATAAATTGCCACATTTTAATCCAATAAAACTGAATTTAAAGTGCATTTACTGATAATTTCAAGCATAATGATTTAGTGAAATAAAGATCTGTTTTGGAAGTACACTCTATAACAAAAAAATCGACGCACCAAGAAACAATCATCCGATTGCTTTGAAATTTCGTATGCATGAATGTTTTGAACAGATATGCAAATGATTCAAATTTGGTGTCCAATGAATGAATAGTTTGATTTCTAGCGCATCGGAACTGCGCATCCAGCAGACGTATATAAGGAGCAGTTCTTCAACGGTTGTTAAAACTTTCGGTTTGATTGCGATTCTGATGACCTTTCAACAACTTAAAAAATGATTCGCTGCAGGATTCGTGCTCATTACGAGCAACTGTCAGAGTTTGACAGCGGTCGTATCATTGGATAGAAAGAGGCCGGTTTGAGTAATCGGAGAATCGCTCGTCATTTGAGTCGAAGCGATGCGACGATTCGAGTTGCTGGCAAGGATGGGTGGAAAATGGCAGAGTGCAGCGTCAGGATGGTAGCGGTCGACCTAGGGCTACAACAGATCGTGAAGACAGAGTGATGGTCCGATCAGCTGTCACAGCGCCTTCTTCATCTCTATCAACCATCAGACGTTCAACCCAAACACCAGTGTCCATCATGACCATTCACAGACGGTTGAGAGAGCGAAATCTACGCTCGCGCCGACCGTTACGCCACCTGCCACTCACGCCTGCACACTGCCGAGCCAGATTACAGTGGTGCAGGGCTCGATCAGGTTGGAATGATGTCGACTGGGGACGTATAGTCTTTCGCGACGAATCCCGCTTCCAACTGTGTCCTGACGATCATCGAAGACGTGTTTGGAGACGCACAGAGCAGAGGGGGGATCCATCCTGCTTTCACTATTGCACGCCACACCGGCCCTCAACAAGGCATTATGGTCTGGGGTGCCATTTCCTTTGACACCCGGACCCCTTTGGTTGTCATTCGAGGTACACTTACTGCACAGCGGTACGTGGACGACATCCTTAGACCTGTTTTGCTACCGTTCCTTTTGCAGTGCCGTGGGCTGGTTTTTCAGCAGGACAATGCCAGACCACATACGGCTCGTGTTGCTCTAAACTGTCTGCAAGCTTGTCAAACTCTTCCTTGGCCTGCCAGATCGCCAGATCTCTCTCCCATCGAGCATGTCTGGGATATGATGGGAAGGCGATTGCATCTGGCACAGACTGTTGATGACCTCGTTCGATAATTGGAGCGAATTTGGCAGGAAATACCGCAGGAGACCATCCGGGAGCTATGCCACGCCGTGTTGCAGCTTGTATCCAGGCTAGCGGCGGGTCAATACCTTATTGAACTTGTTACTGTAACTCTGAAATAAATTATTCAATTTTTCTGAAATTTTAATCATTTACTATTCTGTACATTGTCTTCCTATCCACCAATTTTCGTCTCAATCGGACACCTCTTTCTTGGGGCGTCGATTTATTTGTTATAGAGTGTATTTCAACCAGATTGATCTTTTTTAACTATATTTCATCTATGAATACCTGAAGTATGAGTTATTAATTTACAGTAAATTTATACAAAGTTTTTCTGCAACTGAAAATAGAAATCCATAAGTTTAAAATAAGAAATAAAATTTTTTAACATACTTTATAATTTACATATTTTTAGAAAGTGCAACATTTTGTAGAAAAAAATATTTATTTGTTTTAATTTATTTTTAAGTTCACTATTTTATACTATCTCAAACAATTTCATACTTTTGATAAGAAAAAGGGTATTTTACAGTGAATAAAGAATACTATTACATTTATTTGTTGTCAGTTATCATTTATTGTTATAGTAACTTTTTTTTACTAGAACGGGAAAGCACAATTATCAAATTTTATGTTGATTCCTGCCCAAAGGTAATTTTTACAATCACTGAAAATCGTTCTGTAATGCAAAAACTCTATCAATGCAATTCAATATTATGTGAATTCAACTAAAGGTTATCATCTTTAACGATTGTTTTACGACTCAATCAAAAACATATTTCTGTGTTCCAAAAAAGTATCTTATTAGTAGTATTCTTAATATTCGAACTGTTCTAAAAATTATTTGTTAAATTTGAAGTCAAAACTTCCTAAAAGGAATAGTATATAAAAAAATTAAATGGTAGACGATCTTCTTCAGAAACAATCAAATATCAATAGCACTTACTTTTGGGACTTCACTAGCATAAGTTTTCATTAGTACAATTTCATTTCGTTAAAATGGATCTATTAACTCATGCAAAATGAATAAAATAAAAGTATTTTTTTCTTTTTCTGCGGGATATTTTAATTAACAAAAGTCCATTTTTTTATAGTCTCAATCCCCTTTATCGTGCTTCACGAACATTTATGGAATAATGCGTTTTAAAATTTAAAACATTTTCAAATTATTTTATCGAATAGCGTGCCATTAATTTGAGGTATAACACTATCAACTTTTAGTAAATAGGATTATAATTACACACCCTTAACAAAAGTAGTTCGACATTTCAGCCTACAGTTGAGATGAGATAAATTAGTTGCAACAACCTATGGAGAAATCCTGAGCCATGATTTAGTTTCATTAATCAGTTTAAACATCAAATTATGGATATGGTTCAAAGTTTCTCCATTGAAAGGTTTAATCTAATTGAGCACCATTTTAAAAAGCAAAGAATTCAGCACTTTTATTACAGTGCAATATTATCTTTATTGTGTAATTCAGCACACAACTAAATAAATGATTGATAGACTTCATACAGTTAAGTGCGACAACATACACCACATATTCTTGAAATATTTTGTTTCATTTTCATAAAAACAAAATAAAGTGCTTAAAGTTTAATGAATATAAATTTAAAAATTTTATTTGCGTATAAATTGTACATTGTTTTAAAATTGTTTCAAACTCCTGTCAAAACAACTACAAAATCTTAAGACGTCACACTTCAAGAAGTGCAACTATATTATACACTCATATAGAGAACAAAGGTAAATGAATAAACAAAAGAACTCGAGATCAGATAAAACGGAGTAAGTGCTTATGAGTTCTGAGACGACTACGTGCTACCATGTATTATCGTTCCAGACTCAACCACTGTGATTATTATGAAGAAAAAGACTTCCAATGTAAAAAATGTGAGGTATTCTTTATTAAAACACCTACGAATTCCGCTCTATATTTAGAGACACGTTTAAATACGTCTTTTTTTCGTGAATTTTCCACACGGCATTTTGAAATATCATGCATATTTCTTCTAGGCATAAACCTTTTGATATAATCTAAAAATAAACAAATTTTGTCTGATCTGAAATACATGTGAATAATTATTTTAATAATGTATTACTTGTTTATTAAGTATCCATGCATTTTAATATTCAGAAGCTTATTCTTTTTTACATATCCATGGTATAAAATATGTTTTTACATAAACTCTTTGTCAAAATATCTGAATTTCAAGGTGTTCCTAACACAAATAATATTTTCATTTACAATCAGTAGAAGATCATAATTTTATTTCAAAATTTTTGTTCCTAGAACTTCTACTTACTGCCAAATAAAATGACTTGAAGTATTTCATAAGTACCTTTGAAAAACATCTTTTAAATAAAATCCTTGTCAAAATATATGAAGTTCAAGGTATAACCAACTTTATTTTCAATTTTAATCACATAAAAATCACAGGTTTATTTCAAAATTTTCTTCTTAGAACTAACTGCAGTACCTTGAAGGATTTACTAGGACGTATATTTACTTAAATATACGTCCTTGTCTTTGAAGAAAATTTCATATATGTTAATTTATTTGTAGGACTTTCCAAGAACATAAAATAAAAATCTGATATGTAAGACGTTTGAATTTTCGATAAACATTTCTTCTTGGAAACAGCCTTTAAAGATTAAATATTTCTGCCTACAGAAATGAAAAGATGATATTTTTGACATTTTAAGAAAAATAAAAATAACAAAATGTGCATTAACCGGTAAAACTTTCACTAACTAAACAAAAATAAAATGAAATCATAAAGAGTAGTCTAAATGTTCTTGTAACTATGTATAAACGTAATTTCACAAAAAAGGTATAAAATCAAACAAAAACATATCGATTCCGTAATTTTTAAGACGAAAAATATCTTCTTTACACTTTTCAACTTTATAAACATAAAAATACTTTTCCATAATTTCTTTCTTACTAAAAATTTCTGCGAAAATTGCTGAACTTTCAGATATAAGTTAAAAAAATATTCAGTCAGCCATGCCAGTTACTTTAAGTACCGCAAATACAATTTCGTGAAATCTCTAAGAAGTGATAAGAAACACTTTATGCTTTCAATTTTCACCAAAAGATCTACAGCATAATTTTTTTAATCAATCCTGAAAAGCTTTCTAAATTCTTATCAGTTCAATAATTTCTAAACTTTTCGAGACCACAAACGTTCTGGGAAATTTATAAATGAAGTCGACTTTCGAAATAATTTCCTGTGTGCAAAATCTTGCACTTTTTTACGCATTATTGCGCACCTGAATCAACGAAAGTTTTAAAGCCAAAAAGCATAGCTTGTTAGCTGTTTCTGTATAAATTACATGAAAATGTAATTTATGCAGAATTACTAAAGATAGTTTCAGTAAAACTTAAAAGCAAAGAACTTCATTTTTCCAGATGTATCATATTGAAAAAATAAAATATTTCTATTGAAAAAATCATAAATAGCAATAGAAATTAAAAACTTACATAACTACGAATTCGGAAAGTCTGGTCTTTGAATTTTGGTATACCGAGTTGTTTTGGAGTTTTATAAATGTTTTTGTTGCAAGAATTTCTGCAAGTATATATAAAAACTGTCCCCAAAAGGTGGTAACAGGATTCAATTCCTTATCTGTAAGAGGTAAGTGGGCAGTGTAAATTAAAAAGATGTTCAAAATACGATTGGAAATAAGTATCAGTTAAGAAAAAAATCCTCACGTTAATTTTCAAAAAGTTGCCCTTTTTAATTTGTATACGACTCCCGTACGAAAACATTCCCAAATAGTAAAATGCGTTCCATACACTAATGAGGTGATATACTAAATTTGAGACTTTCATCATACAACATCACAGAGATATCTTTAAAGAAAGGTAATCGGATACTATACATGATTTTCAGTATAAACGTTTATTGCTAGAGGGGGGGGGGGGGAGATTTTCTTTCGTAATTTCTGTACCAACCCTGAAATGTGATCATTCGACGAGATTTTTCCGTTCGAGAGTCATTAAAAAGTGGTTGAATTCAGCGTTCTATGTATCTTCATATCCTTCATCATCAAGTCCGTTTCCACCTTTTTAGAACACCCTGTATATAGATACATTTATTTATTTAATCAGACAAAAATTTCAGAATAGAGGAAAAGGTAGTGTTATGGCTAATGTGACATTCTACCAGAATTCGGGCGTGCGTTGGATTCCCGTCATGCGCTTAGGTGTTTGTTATGTTAGGAGTAATGATGACCGTTCATGTTGTTTGTTGACCATGTTTGTTGATGTTCAACGACCCCTCAGCCGAGGCTTACTGTTCCAGTGCTGCGCAGTTAAAAAAAATGAAAAAAAAATATAAAACTTTTACAAGAAAGCTGTAAATTTTTTCAAACTCATCAGTTGCAAATTCTGTGTGACAATCTCGTTTGTATATTCCAAATACTTCCCAGTAAATAGTGAGGCATGTGGGACAGCTTTTTAGCGTAATTCGAATTTAAAGTAGTACTGCCCCTGTTGTAAATGACATAAAATTTTCTTTTCCACACAATCTCACAATAGTTCCCTTTCTGAACATGGGTACATTTGTCAACTATCGGAAGTTTTGATTATGAACAAAAAAATTAAATAAATCAGGCAAGGTTGCCCTTATCAAATCTTATAATTTGTGGATGAAAGTAGATAAGTGGATGAAAGTAGATATTTTTTAATAGGTGAAAGAATCGTTGGTTTATCTCATACGATTTTCTAGTAGTAATTTTTTTTCAATATAAATCAAATAGCAGAAGATATACATTCAGTTTTAATTTTTCTAAGCACATTTACATCACAATATTGCTTTATTTTATGTCATAAAACACTTGAACATGTAAAATAATATATACTTAAGCTAACAGTTATATGAAAAATGCCTAAAAAATTAATATAAGGTCGGTTAAAAATATTTAACCTGATCATAGTTGGAAAAGTAGCCTATATTAAAAAGAAATTCAAAATATGCTGTTATCAGAAATATAAGTTTGAAATTTCAGCTTATAATGCTCATTTAAAAGCGTTGATTGGCTAATTATTTATACAATATCTTCTGAGACACAGTTAAGAGATATAGTTTAACAGCACTTTAATTTGTTTTGAGCCATGATAAAAAACAAAATTAAGAGGAGTACATGGGTCATACGTGATCCACTTACCTCATCATACTGGTGGCCTACTTCTTCTAATTGCGGAGCATTTGCACTACCCAATTTTAAAAAACATTTAAAAGTATAAAAAAAACCGTGTGAGAGGATTCAATGTATTTATGTACGTACGCATGTTATCTGGCATAACTCATAAACGATTGGACGTAGAATATAGAAAATTTTGCATGTAGGGCTTCTGTGACATCTAGGTCGCAAAACCCGTTTTGATTGCGATTGTTTGAGTAGTCTGTTCACACGGCTATCCAGTAAAGATCGGATAAGTTCCGGAACGCACTGTTTACGAACACACCAGAAATAATATTAATTTTATTACGAGCTGTAAAGAGAATATGTCCTGTACGAGAGAGTGAATACTCCACGCTGCTATGTGGTGGCTGAGAAACAAAGATTCTAATTTTTGCGGAGTCGACAGTTGAAATTGGAGAGAGTGGCTGTGATGGCTGGCGTTGAGCCAAAATATTATTAGCTGGCAATTGCAATGTCAATTACAATATATATTGTAATTGAAATCGTTTTTGTCAGTGAATTTTAGTCAATTGTAAATAAAATTTTAGTTGTTACGATTCTGAAAGATTATGTTTTAATCTATGTAGGTGAACATCCATCTCTTGAAGCATTTGAAGAACGAACCAAGTTCTATTCACCCAAAAGACTATATATTCAATACATTAAAATTCTGTGGTTAATCATTGTTTGGCCAATGACTGAAATCTCAATAAAGGTAGCAAACCTCAGGAATTTGTGATAAAATATCCCCACATTTGTAGCCAAATGAACCCAGCTGGGTGACATATAATCGTTTCATGAGAAGTTACTATATCTTAATATTATAGATGCATCTTATCTCAATTTCAAATGAAATAGGTTTAAATGAATTGCAACAAAGTGTGTTTGATTTAATAAATGTACAGGAAAGCCATGCTATATTCATATAAGGTTTTTTAAGTACTTGGCTAAAAATATTTTTTTTTCAAACATAGCCAAAAGTATGTATTTTAAAAATTACGTAATACTCAGTGTTATCAAATTGAGGCATATTTACATTACCTGAAATCACTCATCCGAATTTACTTCATAGATTATTTCTAGAATTATAAGTTGAATAAATAACATTTAGTTAATTGCATTAACTCACTAAAAATTAAACTGAATTCTAATCACTTATTTAATAAGCTTTAGTGATTAATTTAATAAATTGTCTTCCAAAAATTATTTCCAAAAATACAATTTTAATTACCGTTGAAATTTAATCCCATTTTTTTTTTATTTCTTTAAACGCGTTATTGGCAAAATAAAAAATGTTGCTTTCCACCAAATAACTCAAATATTAAAAGCAAGTAAAAAGGACATTGTTACCTCTTTCACATAACGAAAAAAGAGTGTCATCATTAAAAAAAATCCTTTAATTAGAAAAAATTGTCTGACGTTTTTAAATTTCAAATTCATTAAGTAGGATTTTGAAAGAAACTATCCAAAAAAAGATTACTTTTTGTGATTGTTTTCAAACAAAACGTTTAAATTTTAATCGAAAATTAATGTTAGAGAGTTTTTATATGGAAAACACAATTAAATTCTGTAAGCCATTTAACTCTTTCTTCCTGATTAAATTCAGCTCTATTTTCCAATATATTTACTGATAAAAAATATTCTGGATTCCAAACATACAACTTAATAATTAATTTCATTATTTATTTATTTATTTCTCTAAATATAGCGCAACTGGGGATTTGATTTTTGTAAGTTTCCAAATTATGAATTGGGATAATATAATAAGTACTATAACAAAAATTATGAATTTAGATTAAAGAAATGCAGTGAAAAAATATAAATTAGCTCTAAAAGAAGTTAATAAAAATATCAGAAATAAATGTAAGTATATAATTTTGACAAAAACTAACTTATCCATTAAATGTCGTGCACCTCAAAACTGCAAATTTTCAATTTTTATACCGATTTTTATACCGATTTACTGATTTGAAAACAAGTTATGCTGATTGTATTATATAATAGTTAATGTATTGTAGCATATAAATTAATCATTTTATTTATTTACTTCTATCTTATTAGATTCTACTTAAACTGGTAAAGTATAGTAGTCACAAATGTGTATTATTTAAGCAGCATGTTGCTTGTAAACACTTAATTTTGATCTAAAATTCAAATTAGGAACTCCTTCTGAGTTTTTTTATTAAAAATACAGAAAGAAAAATCTTTCAACCAATAAAGAACTTTTTCTAAGTTTTACTCTTTCAGAATACTGAAGTAAATTTTTCGATTAAAAAGCCTGTTTAGTAGAACTAAGAAAATATTCAAAAAGAAAAGTACGATCAGTACTATTCTAAGTCTCATAGTAAATAGGAGATATAATACATAAGTAAATATCAGTAAGTCTTGTATCTTGTATCTCAGTAAGTCTTGTGTCTTTCCTTTAACACTTTCAGGTCTGCGTTTTTGGTACTTTTCATGACTTTTTAAAAAATACTTGGAATTTCAATAATTTTTTATTGTAAACTTTAAACTGCTATTCATAATAAAGGAACATTTTAAATACACTTAGAATTAATATTTAATGAGAAATTATTGGAAAAAAAAACATGTTTCAAAGTGAAAAAAGAAATTTCCGCATAAGTAAACATTTTTAACATAAATTTTAGAGACTTACCTAATAAAATTTTTCCCAAGTTTTGTAAAAATACCCAAAAACAGCTGGGGATTTTTATTTTTTTTTTTTTTTTTTGTAAATAAAAATTATTTTGTCAAATTTCATCAAATGCAACAAATAGGATACCAAAAGCTCAAAAGGTGACTCTATAGAGTTTCATGTACAGTAATACCCCGAACTTACATGATAGGTGGAACGTAATAGGCGATAACAGCGTAAGTTGGGGTACAATTTTGCACATAAATATGTACATACAAATTACTTTTAATTGTGGACGTAGACTAAAGAAAATAGTAATTTAGGGGAAAATGCCTATTAAAATCTTAGATAATACACGTGTATAACAAATTATATTATTAAAATCGTAAACAAAAGTTATTTTGGAAGTAAACAAAAGTTGAATCGGCAAGATTTGAAAATCTCGTTTACTCCGGGTTCGCATAAATAGGTGTAGAATAAGTTGAGGTATTACTGTACTTAATTTACTTTGGAGATGCCATTTCTTTTAAAACTAAAAAGTCAGTAGATAATATCTATAAAGACGTCAAACTCATACAGTCGGTCCTTTTACAGCTCAGAGTGTTCGAATGTGAACCTGAGAAACTCTTGGGCTTAGCCCTCAAGGAATTAACTGGAACTACTAATCCCTATATATACAGGAAAATGTTCCTGGCTGACTGACGATCTACCGGAGATACAGACATGAAATTTTAGGAGTTTATAGCTTTTGTGCCCAAGGCGTCATTTAACAAGCGATTTTTAAAAATCCGAACCCAAACGGGGTGGCCGCCCAAAACGTTCTTTTCATGTTTCCCTTTATATATCAGAAGGGGAAAGAGATAGAGATAAAATATATAACTATTATGAATATTTAAAAATAATTTCCAGGGTTTTTTTTAGAATTCGGACCCAAACGGGGGTCATGAATTCAAACTGAAAAATTTCCAAGACCGTTTAAAGTGCATAGAACCACCAACCTGAACCATTTTTATGAACGCATGGCAAATTATTTTAACACTTTCTATTAGTGATGTCATGTTTTGCTATCTACAAAATGAAAAAAAAAGCATGCAAACTCATGGATTATAAAACACTTTCCATCGTGATGTCATTTTCAATTACACTACTGCTTATCGACTGGTCACTTCTTCGCTTATACATGCATCCCGGGAAGACTTTTTAAACGCTCTTTGTCTGGCCCAGCTTTTTCAACAGCAGGAAAATTGTTGGGTCACAGGCATTCAAAGATTCATGCAGTAAAGCTACAACGATATCGAACAAATTAAAATGAATTAGACAATTTGTAACTTTTATTTCGTACTAGAACGGATAATTTTTTCTCTTTTTAATACCAACAATGCTGAAAAGAGCTCATGATTTTGTTTTGTCAGTGAATTCCCAGATAGCAACTTTTGAACACTTTTCGATGCCAGACTTTTCTGTGGGTTTACGGGAAATTTTTGCTGTGCAGTTGTCGGTTATATCAAACCGTATGTTGAAGTATTCGACACCTGTAGATTAGCATACTATATTTGCTGTTATATACTGATTTTCATTATCACGTCTTCCTTTATTTCAGAAAACATTCCTAAAATTGTCACAAAAATTCAGAATCTGCGTCAATATGAGGCTTTTCTTTAAAAACTGACGTCTGGTACAGCTCAACTTTCTGATTAAAAATTGATTTATAATCTACGTAGAGGTAGTCCATGCCTAGTATTTTTTAACGTAACTTTTGATACTGAAAAAGCTGATGTTCAGTCTATTTGAACGCACGACAGCAAAATATCATCACTATTCAAATTATACTCGTACTCCCTAAATTAACATATTCGAAAATTCTAATTAGAAACCACTAATTTGGAATGTTGTAATAATTTTTATTTTTCTTAAAAGTAAATACTTAAAACATAGTTTTAATGCTAAATATTTTGTCTGAGATGAATTCCCAGATAGCAACTTATAGACACTTTTTCTGCCTAGGTATTTCTGAAGTTAACAGGAGCACTTTTTATTCTGAGTAACCGTCGGTTCTATCCAACTGCATGTTGTAGTATCTCATATCTATGGACTAGCATATCATGTTTGCTGTTATATATAGCATTCATGCTGTTTATATTATCCTTATCACATCTTCCTTTATTCTAGAGAACACTTCTAAATTTCTCATAAAATTACACAATCTACGTCGACGTAAGGCTTTTTTATAAGACTCCAACTGCAAACCACAAATTTGGAGCATTGTAATACTTTTTAATTTTTATTTAAAATATATGCTTTAAATATTTTCTCCGATATATTTTAATTAATCAGCATGCCACATTTTCTGAAAAAAAATTCATTAAACAAAAATAATACGTAAATATTAAGTTTGAGCCAGTTTTTTATTCCCTTAGAAAAAAATCATATTAGTTCACGTACATGGCTGTTCAATTAAACTAAATATCCAAAACGTTGGAAATATTATCGTTAAAAATGGTAATTATCGAAAGATTTTTTTAACTATTACTTTCTGAGTATAAAATCAGTTCATAAAAACTTTGGTTCTCCGATAACTCAATTAAGTTGCTGAAAAAAAAGTTTTAAAAATTTATTTGAATGCATAATATAACCTGATTTAAAGAAATTCTCTTCCTTGTTCTAATGAGCAATTTAAATTTTAATAGCTGTTACAAGGAAGTAGCATGTTTCTGTGCGATCAGCCTAAAGCTATGGAACATGAACGACAAGGAAAAAAATTAGTAATTTATGTAAATGTGTTTCGTGGTGGAAGAAATTTAAATGTTCAAAGTCATATCGATTTTCTTCTAATTTTTACATTGTGGTTTAGAAATGCAAAACTTTTCCAATCCTGATTTTAATATTTAATCATGTATTGTTTTTTTTTCCAATGTATAATTCAGAATAAAAACATATTATTATTAATAAATTTTAGTGAATGTTTATTTAAAAAGTTATTTTTAATTGAAATCAATTGGCATTTTTTGGCATTTTACCGCTGTTCGCAAAGTGCGGGTAGCATAGAAAGATTTAGAACTTACCTGCTGTAAAAGAATACAAGATCTGCGGACAGATAAATTATACATTTAATAATTAAAACAACAGAAAACTTTTCACAAAAATTCATTTTTTTACTAAGATTGTACCTCTGTAAAATTTCTTTCCTGAAATGAAAAATAAAACAGCAAGTCCATAAGAATAGAATAAACAGAAAACAATAAAATTCTACAAGACGCCTTTTATTACCATATGCATACTTACTTTATGTCTTTCAGTTCATTTTTGGCATTCAAAATTAATAATTATTCATTACTGCAATTTTGAAGTTTGTCTTGTTATTGTATTTTTTAATGTTATATATTTGTTACATGTCAGGCATGCGAATAAACCGATAAGAAATCATTCTAGATCATAAACTGATAAATTATTTAAATTTCTGTTGTTCCCTTCCCCCATCAACAATATTTCCTTAGCTCCATCGCTTACACATTTGATGTAAACTAAGCTCCATTCACGGCATTTTTTTTTTAAAGAAAGAGAAAGACCTTTTTTTCTGTGATAAATAATGAATATAGTTATTTGCTAGTAATGGCGTGCCAAAGCCAGCTGTTAGAATGGCTATTTTATTTTCATCGTGAACATATCCATAATAAATAACGCAAATGTTTCCTAAATAATAGTTCAGGGGGAAAAAAATAAAAAGAAATATTACAGCTTATTTAGCATGTCCATTTATCGACTCAAACTGCTAATAATGCTAGAAAAGTGCTTTTAGGAACGAAAGATGTGAATTATTTATAATGATTATAGAATTTATTTTAATATAAATGACTATATTGAAAATGTTGTATAATTACTAAGTATACATTATACATTTAACTGCAATACTCAAACTTTAGTAACTGCTGACCTATTCATAGGCAGTAAAAGTAAGGTAAACTTAGCCTATGCCTCAGTTTGTGGCGCGCCTTATAATTCATACTATTTTTCGTACTCCGAATCAGGATAACATGAAGAATTCTAACTTTCTGAAAGATCTCATAAACATACTTTCAAAAATGCTGGGGAAAATGAGAAAATATATCATGCTAATTGCATTGATTATAAAACACTTTACAACATAAGTCTCTTTTGTATCAAGTTTAGCAATTCGTGGCAATCAAACTTAGGGATAGCCTCAGAAAAGCTGCGAATTAATGCCAATCTAATATAGCGAGGTGTTTTACAAGAAATTTTAAATGTTATTTTCATCACTTAAATGAGGAATAAGTAGTTATAAGCGTTAATATACTTAATGCATTGTGCTTGATATAGATTAATGTTCCTAAACTGCGATAGACCGTAATGCATTGAAATACTATGAGTGCTCCTGTAACAGAGGTGCAAATGCTGCATTCACCATTTTCAGTAGAATACAGAACATAGAAATACCATATATATATTTCGTAGTCATTAAGGCATTTAGAGTACGGCATTACAGACAGACAGACAAAGTGAAATCAAAAGCAATTTACAACTTTGGAAAATGTTAATGTAACTATCAAAGAATGGGTAGTTCTGTATGCTTTCTTTGTTACTTAAAGTTCTGTTTTTCAAGGAGATTCCTTGAATACCTGGTCGCTTTACAGAAATTATGCGTGCAAATTTTTTCTAATTTGAAAACTGTGAAAAAGTGGGTAAATATAGAGGTATTTTTTTGTACAATTAGTTATGTCTCTACCTTAGACTTAAGATTAAAATGAATATTTTTCTGAAGATTCATTAGGCAAGAAGTTGGGTAAGCTAGCGAACGTAAGCTTCAAATATTTTTTATGAATTCAGTTAGTAATTTAGAAACCTGAAATTTTCAAAAAAAGCTTGGGACCTTTTTGTTTCGTGAAAAAAGTGAAACAGTTTCACCTCCTCTTGGAAGATGGTGAAATACTTTTCGTCTTCTTCCCCAGAGGGTTACTTTGGTGGGGTAAGATGACGAATAGATAACAATACAAATATCACAGAAAGAATTTCATTTAAGTAGTTGATGAAAAATATATCGATAACACTAAAATATTGGAATATATCACCCATGAACCAAAAACATAATTAGATACAAAAATTGAGAAACCCGCAAGCAATAAAGCTCATAAACGAAAAGCGCTTTTCCAGGGTCTGCCTTTTGCTTCATTATTATCCCAACCGGATTATTTATCGTGTGCCAAGATTTGTACAGCTGCGGAAAAAAAAAGTCCCACTTGTACTTTTTTCGGCCGTTGATCGTCGTACAGCAATGTTACAGATACCAATCGTTTTCGATTGACGTACCCTTTAATTTGCTCTGCATAAAAATTGCATAAGGGACCATCTACATATTAAAATTCACACCAACTCTTTTTTTCCCAATGGCAACCCCTAGATTTCACTTCATATTTCAAAAATTTGGCTCATTTTAACCCCGATACCCATTTTCAATAAATTTGAAAGGAAAATGTGTGAGTTATGAGCACCCAAAATCCCCCTCCCCCTATGTTAAAATATTTTTTCATACTTTAAATCATATCTTATATAATATTGATAGTAAGAAGCTGATTTTTATTCGTACTATTAGAACTAAACGATCCAAATATAATTTAATGTTATTATGATTTTAAATAAAATATTAATATGAATTATGAATTATTAAATTAATATTCAAAAAAATTATGAATAGCAACATAGCCAAATTTCGATGGAAATAGATGCAGAAAGTAATATTACATGGCTGTGCAAAATTTCAAATTTTTACGTTTGGTAGTTTAATTTATATTAAATAAAATATGTTATTTTCATGAGTTAAGGGACCATATATAAATTTATTAAGTGACAATTTTTTGAAAATTGCTTAAAATAAAAGTAAATTAGATTTCTTTTGAGCAAAAACACAGTAAAAGATAGCGGTATTTAAAAATATCAAATTTTGAAGCAAATAAATTAGAGGTTTTTACAGTTTGATGGTGATTCTATAAAGCGTCTATTGTTGCGTCCGCTACCATATCCCCCCAAATAAAATATTTTCCAGGTATAAAATTAGATGCAGTAGATGTATGTCTTCTAATACAACGTCCTATTTCTGAAAAGCTAACATCCTCAATATTCGAGTCATGAATTTTACCTTTTCTAATATTGAAAACATTGGGTCTTTGGACTTCCCCATACTTTATCAAACATTCAAAAAAACATTCAATCACGTTTTTCTGTCTAAATTTTCATCTGAATATAAATTAAAATTTCGCCAAAAGTCTTATAAGAATATTGCACTTTGCAGACGGCAATATTAAATGAAGAAAGTGAAATAACAAACACAGTGATAATATTAGGTCGGCAAAAAGTAATTGCGTTTTTTACATGGAATTCAAACAAATAAGTTTTAAATTATGAAACCATTATTCTAGTTCGACTGTAGCTGGGTAACATTCATTCTTGTAGTCAGAAGAGCAGAGAGCAGCCTCTCACTCCTGCCAACATTTCACTTGTCCAAGAGAACCATCAAGGGAAATACTCAATAACAATTTCAAAATTAGAAAGATTTTCAAAATCGTGAGCAGTCGTTTTGCATTTTTCCTTTATATCATGTGTACGAACCAAGGAGCTTATGAACTCACGGGTCATTGGTCACTGACTAAATATTCTAATTTCTACCCTTGATATTCTTACTACAAAAAACTTTAAGAGAGATAGAAAAAATATTTTCCTTGAAAATAATGTTTATTTCTTTTAACTCTCTTGAGCGAAATGAATGAAAGGCGAAAAGTTTGGAACCTACAAATAGCGTTTTTCAATTTGCAGAAAGTCCCTTAAAAACGCGAAAAAAAGAATTCGCAATATCTCCGGAAATAATCGTAGAAAATTTGTGAAAATTTATATTCAGGGTAATTTGAAGGTTTTCTTTCGTTTAATAAAGTCAAAATACAGTGTTGCCATTGAGAAAAACGAAGTTGATGCAGAATTAAATATAAAGACGGCCCCTTATGTAAATGAAATTAAAAGCAAATTAAAGTATGCGTTATTTGTAAACGAATAGTATATATTACCTTCCTGTATGACGGCGAAATAAAGAGCAAGTGGGACTTTTTTTTTCCGCAGCTGTACCTCATTCTTTCTTCGTTGTTTTCTTGCTGGCCATCAAAGAAGAGCTCGTCATCTTACCTAACTTCGCCAGTTGTTTTGAAATATAGAAGCTTTTCCTAAATCAACTGTAAAAAAAAATATTATTTTAGGGTTGCGGGTTCTACTTTGAGACTATTTTATGAAGGTGAAAACATAACTTAAAATAGTCGATTCAATCCTTGCTCTGAGAAGTCCAAAATTTACAAACACTGATTTAAAAAACATAATTTCAGTAGCCGCTACTTACAAAATGATCTCAAATAACGCACTTGTAGTGGTCTTCATAAAACAATATCAGGGTCTTAGGAATCGCCTTGACAAGAGCTGTTATTTGCAGTGGCGGCTCGTGACCGGCTTCAATAGTGGGGTCCGAAAAAAATAGTGCCAATTAAAATCGGGGAAATATTCTTACATATAGAGCAACCCATCCCGCGCACACAGTGTAAGCAAACGGCCAATGTTTAAAAAAATTACTGTAAACTTTTGCTATTTTTTACCTAATTATGTAAGGATATAAAATCTAATTATATTTTGAAAAGTTTGCTTTAATATTAATCAAAAAGTCACGTTTAATTTTTATTTAGTATCTATTTCCTTTATAGCTGCTTTTTCATAATTTTTAAATGACTTATTTTAAAATGTCTATTAATATGTAAAATACATTTACACTTCGCATTTCGTAAATCAAGAAAACAAAACAAAAATAGCTGGCTACACTGCAAAAGTTCTATCACGCAAATAAAAAAGATTTCCTACTGAGCGGAAAATTTCGGCAATAACTACTGATTGGCGAAATTTCCCTGTAGAGTCGTGTAGATCACTATGAGAGGGCCCGAAGATCTTCGCCCTAAAGGCATAGCCAAACAAGCCGTTTGGAAGCCAAGTTAATATCGTGTCAATATGGATTTTGTGCTCAATGCCAAATATGCCAACCCGGCAAAGGAAGAAAAACGCCAAGTTCAGGGCAAACAAGCCCATGGCCCGTGCATGGTTCAGATAAAGAATCGATCGATATAATATCGATAACTAGCAATACAAATTTATTATATATGTAAGTATTTATGTAATATATTTTATGTTATTAACAAGCTGATGTTTTTGTTTTTGTTGTTGTTTATTGTTGAAAACACATAATATATGAACAGCAAAATTAGAAATAAAAATTTCTTAAAGATCTGAACCAAATAGAACTGACATTTTCAGATTTCCTAATTAAAATTTTGATAACAATATGCAGATTTTTTAAGATAGAAAAATCGTGCTTTAATCTGATATGTTAGTTTTTAACAGAAGTGGTTAACTTACCATTTGTACCAATCGATTTCTACTGTAAAAAATGAAGATATTGAAAGTTTTGGTAAGTCTGGTAATGTTTTATGATATTTAACATTCTTAAACGCTACATTATCTGTAAACTTCAGCATTGTCTAGTGTCATTTAATCATTATTACTGAAACCAAAACTAATCATATTAAAATTTATTAAATATTCATTTCAGCTTCTGTTTAACTTTCTGAAAGTAAATTTGAAACACAACTGTTATAAAAATGCATAAAATTCATTTTATCAATCAAACAAATTCATAATGACTAACACAGATGAATGTTCAATTAAACTAAATATACTATAAAGCTCGAAATATTATCTTTGATAATGTTAATTATCAACACATGATTTTTTACTATTGCTTTCTGAGAATAAAATCTGTTTTTTTTTAACTTTGCTTTCTCACTAACTCAATATAAAGCTGCTTAAAAAAGTTTTAAAATTTTATTTGAATGCATAATCAAACCTCATTTTGAGAAATTCTCTTCGTTCTTGTAATGAACAATTTAAATTTTAATAGCTGTTTTGGGGAAGTAGCTGGTTTCTGTACGATCAGCCTAAAGCTATGGAACAAGAACAACGAGGGATAAGATTTGAAATTTATGTAAATACGATTCGTAGTGGAAGCAATTTAAATATTAAAAGTCATATCGGTTTTCTTTTTTAATATTCACATTGTGGTTTAGAAATGCACAACTTTTCTAATCCTGATGTTATTGCTCAATCAATTATTTCTTAAGAGAAATAATTGATTGAGCTTTTGTTTGATTGATGATTTGTTTGAATTGATTGATTTGTTTTTTCCCCCCTTCAAACATTGTAGAATTCAGAGTAAAAATATATTAGTCATATATTTTAGTCAATATTTATTGAAAAAATATATATTTTATTGAAATCAACTGGCATTTTTCCTGAGGTTTTTTTTTTTTTGAGCTCATGTAGCATAGAAAGAATTAAAACTTATCTGTTATAAATGAAAACAAGGTCTACCGAAGGATAAATAATATTTGTTGTGTAAAACACAAAACTATAGAAAATTATATTCAAAAAATCATGTTTGTTATTTAAGCTCATATCTCTGTAAAATGTACTTGTCTCTCAAAAAGCAACACTGCAAGTCCATAAGAACAAAATAAAAGCGTTAATTTTTGTAAAAACATTTGTTATTACCATACGTATATTTAGTTTTTATCTTTCAGCAATTTTTTTTCGTGAATCCTTGACTCCATCGTTTTTCACATTTACAGTAAACTATATTCACGACATTTTTAAAGGCTGATTCCACAGTTAAAAAAAAGACCTTTTTATCTGTGATAAATAATATGATCAGCCATCCTGCGGTAATGGTGTGCCAAAGCCAGCTATTAGAATGGCAATTTTATTTTCACACGAACATATCCATAGTAAGTAACGCTATCTATTACATCCTGAGCATTACTTTGCATGCACAGAAGACTGCAGTTAAAAAAAAATTGCATTAAAAGAAAAGTTCTAATTTATTCAGTATGTCTATTTTTCGTCTCAAAATGCCAATTATGTTGGAAAAGTGTTTTGCAGAACGAAAGATATCGATTACAGTTACAATGACTATTCGAGTTTGTTTTAATAAATATCATCATAGGAAAGTTAGAATGATGTATACTTTTTAATTATTTTTAATGACACTTAATCTTTAGTTAATGTTGGTGTTGATCTATTCACAGGTAGTGAAAACAAGGTGAACTCATCCATGGCCTTTGATGATATGGAGTTGTATATTTCACTCTGCTCTTGCACCCGGAATCAGAATTTCATTAAGAATTCTATTTGAAAGGTTTCCTAAATTCATTTTCAAAAATGCTTTGAAAAATAAGCATACTTTTTATAAAACAAGAATGATAAATCATACCAAACACATCGATAATGAAGCACCTTCCAACAAAAGTCGTTTTTGTGCCAAACTGGGCGATGTCGCATTAAGAGACGTAAGCGGGCAAAAGCCGCGAATTTCAATCATAAAGTTTTCCTCCGCCTTCGACTACATCTTATACAATTTGTTCTTCCTTTTCTTGTACACCCAAAATATTGTACATTTTAAAAATCCATAACATTGCTTACTTTGAAATTTCATAATACTTGCTTACATTATATATATTATTTTATATTTCACACGTTTCAGAAAAAAATGCAATATATATCCTATACACGTATAAAAAATAACAGTCACTCCAGAAAAAAGAAAAAGTGTTGAAACTAATTTTCAGGATCTGTTTACTGCAAGTCTTCTGCAGTTTCCTGTTTCGCAGTAATATACTTGCATGATTGCATTCGAAGTATTGACAGGAGGAAAGAAAAGTGAGTTTTTAACGCAACATCGCAAAAACAAGAGTTTCCTTTTTTACTTGAAAAATCTATTGCATGATATTGGTTCTTCCGTTTTTTGGTGGAAAATGAACAAAAAATTAACTTTCCAGCGAAGCAAAAATTAAATCTCCCCTAGGTTTTTTAGTTTTATATTTTTTAACACTGTGTTCACATGTTCATGTTAATCAAAATATGATCAGAATTATTAAATTTAAATGACGCACTATTTCTACAAAGAATTTTTTTTATGTGAAATGAAATAAATTCGAACTATAGCTTAACCTGAATTCTACTTTTTTAATAACATGAGGTGAAGTTAAGAAAGTGTGATAACAGTTCCAGTCAAATAGCTGATTTATTAACAAGAAATAATTTTTATTTTAGTGAGGAATGAATTTTGCAAGTTCAAACTTTACATTATAATTGATTTTTATTACATTTTTTGTGTGAGCCACGGTAAATCTTCTAAATAAAGCGAAAATGTGTGTATTCGTTTGTCCATGTGGCATACAAATCTACACGGTTGGAGCGAACGGTTTGAAATTTTGCAGAAATAAGTAAAAAAAAAAAATACAGCAAAATATTTACTCTACTTTAAAAATTTTTAAACCCAATCGAGTCACAATTTTTGGAGACCTTTTTGCTATTTTCAGCTCCTTAAAGTAAACCTACAGTAAATAATTTTAATAATTTGAGTGGCAAAATTCGGTATTGTTAGTTATATTGACTTCATTTAGATGTCACAGTTATCAGGACTTCAAGAGAAAATTGCGATTCCAGTACATTTAAAGTAGTTTTTAAGCTTACACAGTTTAACTTTTGCATAAATAGAATGATTTCCTCCCCATGAAGCATTGATTTGAGTGGGGTGGTTTTATGAATTTTAAAAATAAGAATTTCTTTACGATAGTATGGATTATAAAACAATATATATGATTAAATATTTCTTGTTTACGAAAATAAAAATGTTTGTTATTTTCATAATTTTTCAACAGGCATCTTACAACAACGTGGTAAGTAATCCGATATTTCATATACAAAGGGCATTCTATAAAAACTGAGAGTAAAATCATAAAAAAATCAAGAAATATATTTACAGCAAAAAATACATCATTCTTTTTCAAAATACCTTCCGTCAGATGATATGCAACGGTACCATTGTTCAACCCACTTTTCAAAACAAGTAGAGAAGCTCTTTTCTGGAAGCTGCTTCAAAAAGCCCTCCACATCTGATATAACTTCAGAATCTGTGTTAAATTTTCTACCACGAGCTTCTCCTTCAACGTCGGAAACAGCCAGAAATCGCATAGTGCGAGATCTGGACTGTAAGGGGGATATGGCATGATTTTAATATTGCATTTATTAAGATATTGCTGAACAGAAGTAGCGACATGCGGGTGAGGAGCCAGGCCTAGGAGCCAGTTCTGCAAACAAACGGCCTTTCTTGAAATCACCATGCCATCTAAAAATCGTAGACTCACCAAAACATTTGTCTTTGTAAGCTTCTTTCATTAACTTACCTGTTTGTGGAGCTGTTTTGCACAAACGATAGCAAAATTTTATGGCACAACGCATTTCGTTTTTTAACTCTGAATCACTATTCTCCATTTCTCTAGGGTAAATAAAACAGTTCTTTAAACAAGCACGGAACTATTAAAATAAAATCGTCTGCTTCGTTTAGAATTTTGTATAAACGTACAGTTAACAGTTTGAAAAAATCACCTGAACTTCTATTTTTTAGTTTCGCGGTATTGCCACTACGTAAAAAAATAACTCTCAGTTTTTATGGAATGCCCTTTGTAAATCGTGGGGTAATTTCAATAGAGGAGATTATCTGAACTGTTTTTTTTCTTCTTTTTTTAGTTTACTTGTCAGCTATTTTTTTTTCATCTGTATGTATCTGCTCTTTGGCAATATTCTATTTGTTTCATATTTACCTATTTTAATTTTCCCAGTTTATGAACTACAAATGAAAGATATCAGCTTCATTAGATTGAAAATTTTGTAGTAAGATCTCCTCTCTCTGCAAAGCAAGCAGCATCCTTACGAGACACGGATTCAATTATCATGTGGCTACAATCCTGAGGGATGGAACCACATATGGCCTTAAGCATATTCCACAGTTCGTCTCCGCCTTATTACACAAGGGGTAGAGCAGACATATGACTGCTAAGAAAGCTTCCATAAATGACGTAATGTTGGAAGAGGAGGAGAGAAGTTTGACCAAATGACAGGGAGGTAGGGAGGGGTTCACATCGTTGTTATGTTGCACTCGTGTTATAATCAATTTTCAAATACTTTACTACCTTTATGTTTGATCTAAATATTTCCACTGTTTTAGCAAGCAGTTTCATTCAAAAACAGCACAAAAGGCCTAAATCCACACTTCAGGATAATTCTGGCCGTTGCGGTATCCTAATAAGCAAGAAAAATGAACGTCATTGCTGATGTTCTTCATCATTGACAAAGTCTCACTGTGGTCTGGGCGCTAAACTCCGTTCCCATCGTCTGCACGGCAAGTGAAGCAGCATCCGGCTTGGCCAGTGCTTGAGAGGGTCAACTTCCTCTCGGATCGACTGATGTGGGACCGTGTGCGATAATGGGAGCTAGTTCACGTAAAATCCGTCGTGGCTCCAATGTCCTCCAAGTCGTTAAACGATACCTCTGGGGGTGCCGATTTCAGGGGGTCGGTCCCTCCTCTGGAATTGGTTCAAAATTAGGGGACCCCGAGCTGAGTCGGACTTCCTCCCACTGGGGCTCATTAAAATTCCGCCCATCTCCTGCCTATATGGGCGATCTGGCACCGCCCCGTGGTTTTCAGAACACATAAGCAACAACAACAACATTGACAAAGCTACATTCCTCGCTTCAGGAAGGGATACTTTGATTACAAATAATTTTTTTAGTTAAGATTGAATAAAAGCTTTTTTTAGCGTGATAATTAAGACTGGTAGGCTAAGGGGTGGGGTATAAGACCTTGTGACAAAGTGTGACATAAGGAGAGGGGGATCGAATTTCTCAGTGAAAAAAAAAGTCATGTAATTTGTGGAAGCCCCCTAATTACATCCCAGATATGATCGGTGACAGTTCAACAAATTTCGTAAACCAAGGAAGAAATTAAAGGATTGTCTGTGCGATCTCACGTTATGATATCTTGCTTGAAAATATTAGTTTGAGAGCATTGATAGTAAAATAGCACCAACAGCTGATTACATCGACGATTGGTCGTGTTGTCCGTCTTCCTCTTATGCCTAAATCCCACCATCTCGATCTTCAATTCAGACACTTTCGTTCGACTCTTTTTCACAACAGCTGAATTAAAAGCCTTGTTGTATGTTCGGCATCTGAAACTTTTCCCAACCGCTCCGGGAAAAATTGGATATTTCGTTCAGTTCGCTCAATTTTCGCGAAAGACCAATCACAGGCAAGCAAATGGAGAGTCTGCAGTGACATCACATATTCTTTCATTCCCTTTTCTAGTCAAACCAGTTGAGTGAAATAGTCGAGCAAATTGAACAAAATGGTTGCTAAAATTGAAGATTTAAAGTAAGGTAAAGGTGTGATATGAAGCCCAGTGGTGTGATGGTTAGCGCACCGCGCTGCCGTCCCACAGATCCGGGGTTCGAATCCTGGGCTGGGCAAAGTCGACTCAGACTTTCATCCCTTGAGTGGATCGATAAAATGAGGACCAAGCTTACTTGGGGTCAAACACAGTGGGCTTCGCGTCAGGCTGACCACCTTGCCGAGGCATATGCATCCGCACCCCAGAGCCTATGGTCGCGAAGGCGCGGTGGGGCAGAGCAGGCCTTGGTCCCGCAGAGGGGCTGTTGCGCCTATGTTTGACTTGAAAGGTGTGATATGGGCATTATGGGGTAATGTGATGGAAATATCACATGTATTCCTGTTTTGCATTTTCTTTCATGAGTATTAATTTTACAATGTGTGTACTCCTGGTTCTTCCCCCCTTTTCCTTTTTAAAATGTTTTCCCCGGCTAGCCAGTTTTTTTTTTGTGTGCTTCCAATATGGCGGCACGCTTGCACCACGTGTTCCTTCTTCAACAGTCACTGCGATTTTCGTGCATCTCGCCAACTCTTCATAATGAGGATCATAAGCGCCACTGGCAATCCGGCCATCTCCTCCGCGGCAAAATATTTCATCATTCCCCGGATGACGTCAGGGGTTTTCTGCCCGCGCTTACCTTTGAACCAATCGCGGCGCTTTCTCCTCCCTGCCTGTGACGTGTGCCCGGGGTTGCTGAGAAAAATTGGCGATGGCGAGCCGTCTGGAAAGAGCAAGACTTCACTTCACCTTTTTTCACCCCGTAAGTTCGACGCGCTAAGAAAGCGCTCCCCAACACGAACAACGTGGCCTTTTGCTGGAGGCGGCAGGAACAGTACCGTAGTAAATGTTTTAGGACCGATAAGTCTCCGTTAGGCAAATAAGACACCCCCTCCTTGTTAAATTACTTCGGTTTAAATTTTTCAAAAATATACAATGGTTGCAAGCTCCCCTTTTCTGTAGTATTTGACCGAATTACATGGCGTGTGCGCCATTTTACCTTTTTGAAATACATCATGTATAATCCATCTCCTTCTTGAATAGAACCCCATTAAATGTTCTTTTGTACTAATGTTAACGCACCGTATATTCTGCCAGTGAATAAAGTTCTCCTGTTAGTAAGTCTAGTTAGAGTGTTTGTCTTTCATGTGTGTTTCCCTTTTCTCTCACGGAAGATCTTCAAGCCCTGAACTACCGCTGGGGTAAGTCTTTGGTTTCCTTCCTTTTCATATCTTTTGTGGTCACCGAATGTTGTATTTCTCGTAGGACTCTTTCACAACGCCATGTGCTGCGGCTAGCCTGATCATAGGTCAATTATAGCGTCTCCTTGGTCGCTCTTGCAACGCCCGAGTTTACGCTATAGGTAACCTGCAATCGTAGCTGATAGCACCGCCAAACCATTCGTAGCGTTGACATTCAATATTTTTAGTCTAATAGGCTTGATCTCCCTGACGCCTCCAATTTTTGATTTTGTCACTATCGTCAACACAACAGATGCTTATTGTTGCCGTTTGTTGCTCAATGTTGCTGAACGCAATATTATAACAGTCCAATTCGCAAGTTGTGGACACTATCAACTGACGTCAATGCGAGTCCTCACAAAGAAAAGGTTGTGCGCAAGTCGATTTCAACCAGTCGCTGTGATGTGATATTGTTTTCCCAGACATTGGAGCATTCATAATTCCCTTAAGTTCTGCAAAGTATTCAGAGTAGGTGTTAGTGAAACGCCAATGCTTCCCTCTGTTTGTGCAATCTCTTGTACATTTAGCAATGTCAGATCATTAGTGACGGTTCACATTTCGACAGTGTTTGTTAACGACAGTAACGAAATTAAGTGGTTCTTGAAAAATATACTTCTCTGTTTCGCAAACAGAAGGAGACATTTTATCTTGCAAGTAAGTAGCGTATTATTTTAATATTAAAATCAATATGTACTCAGTAATTCAATTTATTTGTTAATTGCACTAACAATGCGAAGGGAGAAAATATAGCTTTGGGTAAGATAGAACTAATTCATCTATGTTTAGATTAAATCGATAATAAGTATTGCATCATCATCAGACAAACCTCAACCAGTTTACTAGATTAATTATATTTTCATCTGCATTTTTATTTCGTTTGCTTCGTTAAAAGTACTGAAATGTTTCTTGAGACTATTCTGAACGAAAGCTAATGAAATTATTTCAGCTTTAACTGAATGATAAATATTTTGAGAAAACGACTTTTGATTTTTGTGGACAAACCGCTTTCAAGTCTGCAAATAGACTGTGATGTTTGAGGGATATTTACTCTAATCAGCTTTCCTAAATTAAATTTAAAACTTTCTAGTTTAATGTTCGATTTCATGTGGTATAGTATTTTGAGGAAAGGAGGTAATTAATTAAATTAATAAATTAAAAATGTCATTCAATGCGCAGAAAACGCTTTCTCGAATAAAATTGTACAACATAATAAATGGATTACTGAAGTTGTAATGAGCTTATATAATAAACTTGTTCTATATGAAAAATTGTTATAGAGAAATTTTCAGAAGATAACTTTGCATTGTCAAATAAATTTAGACTTAAATATTTGCATTAAAAAATAAAAATAAATATGATTTCAGAATTAATGTGATTCTAATTAATATAAACATTTGTATTCCAATATTGTATTGTGATTGTGTGTATTTGTATTGTGATTCTAATTAATATAAACATTTGTGTTTGTTTAGCTGGTATCTACAGTTGTATTTAAGTGATTTTTCTTAGTTACATACTTCATAATGTTTAAAATATCTCCTTTTCTTTTGTGAATCGATAGTGTAATAGTCTATCTTGTTTTTGAATAATTGCCTCTAGACATATTTCATCCTAGTTTTCTTCCACCCCTTTTGTGTCTTGCTGACTCCCTCATTGCCAGCTACAGTTTTTTTTATATTTTGCCTCTATGATATGGTCAATAATTTAATTTATTCTGCATTGTCTGAGTTTGTTTTTTTTTCTTCTCTCCCTGAATGATCATCTCTTGAAAATTCAGTTATTACATTGAGTTTTTGTAATTTCTAGTATTGTTGTAATAACCTTTTTGCCTTTTTTTTGGACTCATTACCCGCTTCACCCTTTTTCTTCTCTGCAATATATATTACCGCTTTCCTTAACTGTAGCTATGCCTCGACCATATGGATCAATCAGTGCGAATAATGACGAGAACTCTGTTCATCGCTCATTTATTCCACACCAGGAACCCTATGATGGTGATCCTGCTTCTCTGGATTTCTTTATTTCTCAAATTAATACCATAAAATCTCTCAATGGATGGGATGATAATATGGCCTTGTGCTACCTCAAGTCTAAACTTGTTGGACCTGCTAGAGATTTCTTTGTGCAATCAGCTCAATTGCAGGATGAGACTTCGTATGCAAAAGTCGTGGATAGTTTCTCTCAATACTTTAAATCTGATGCCAACCCTTCCATGCTTGACCTCCAATCTATTAAGTTGCTACCAGGAGAATCCGTCAGAGCCATGGCCCACAGACTTTCTAATATGGTGTTGAGGGTATTTCCATCTTTAAAAGACGAACATGCACTGAATGAGATGAAATTAAATCACTTTATGCTTGGTCTCCCCTCCGCGATTAAAACCAAGGTTCTCGAACTTGAAATCAAAGACTTTAATGCGGCTGTTGCAAAAGCACAGCATCTCGTTTCCATCCAGGCTTCTGATTCTTCTTCAGGTACTGACTCTTTGAATTTTTTAAGTGCCAAGGTAGATGCGATACAATCTTCTCTTGAAAAATTGGGGCAATGTTCCTCAGATAATTCTTCTTCCCGTTATAATAACCTATGACAAAATTCTGTGTTTAAGTCACGTGGTCATAACGTTCATAATTTCTCGAGAAGCCGTTCTAGCAGAGGTCGCAATCCTTATAAGATAGATTTCAATAGTCAATTTCCAAACCCACAACGATTCAGAAATAACAGCCGACCATCATACTTTCATAATAACAGGTCACGTGTCTCTTGCCAATATTGCAACAAGGCAGGACATGTTCTTAGCAAATGTTTCAAATTTCAAGATGATATAAAATCCGGCAAGCTATTACAAGATTTCGGTGCTGTTCCTGCCCCCTCCCAAGGTCACATCCCTAATACCCCCTAACATAATTCTTTTTTAACCTAAGGCCAACGCTACCTGTTACTGGTGACAGTAGCGGGCCGAATCAGTCTTTTCACCAGGTGCCAAAGTCAACTTTGTCTGCAACGGCACAACCCTTCATTCCTTCATCCAAACCGTCCATAATTCCTCGTGAAAACAAAATTAGTCAACAGCATAATACGCAAAAGATAATAATTACAACGTCGCAATCCACACAGACTGACCCTGTCACAGTTCGCAATAGTCAGAATGAAATGCAGCGTGCCACACAAACTGATAATACCCTGCCACACTTCATATTTAACAACGTCGAAGGCTCTTCACAATCTCTACCAATCATCCAAATTTCGATTGCCAAGGAGGACATGCATCTTCTCTTAGATTCCGGCAGTACTGTAAATGTTTTAGATGAAGATTTTTTTCACTCTATTAAATCTAAGGTTAAATTCAAATATATATCGCGTAAAGTAAATATAAAAACCATCAATTCAGATGTGAACTTTTCAGCATGCATAATTCTGCCATTCAAGATTGGATCAAAATTTCATAAGGCTCATTTTTTCATCACCCCTCTTCATAGCCAATTCAAAGCCATTTTAGGCTTCAATTTTCTTTCTCAAAATAAGGTTGTTCTAGATTTATCTGATAATTCCATTACAATCAACGATATTCCGCTGCCTCTCTGCAAGGTACCAGAAGTTACTGACCATATTTCTCAAATGCAAGAAATCGATATCAGCAATAATGTTCACTTACTTAGAAAAGTATGCATGCCTCCACAGGAAACCATATATGCTGAAGTCAAAACATCAAGAGGCTTCAAAGATCAATTTATCTTCCTACCCAAATTTCACAATGAATCAATTCAGGCCGACCCGTCCATTCACTCGTTTAATGATATCTGTGCTGATAGGGCTACTCAAGAGTCAAACCCTACCAATAACTTTTCTTATCATCAAAAAGTTGTTGATGTTGATCTGATATTTTCAATTCCACTGACGAATACGTCTGATGTTCCTCTTTATTTAAATAAAAATCAAATCATTGGCCATGTTGTTCCAATTCAAGAAGATGATATTTCATCAGATAGCAATAACTATTCCGTAAATGATTCTCATCAAATAAATTTGATTCTTCCAACTGAAGAGGTCCTTAATAAGCGTAGGCTTGATCTCTTGCCAGCCGATTTCAATCTTGACCATCTTCCCCAAGAGACTCGATTCCAATTCCTAAAATTTTTTTCCAATCATTTCACTGTTTTCTCAAAAGAACTGGATACTCTTGGCCATACAGACAGAGTCACTCCGGACATTCAACTTCTTCATGATACTCCTACCTAAACATTGCCCTTACCAATTCCGCATAGTTTACAAAGTGAGGCTCTTAAGCAATTAAACGAAATGATAAATGCTGGCATAATTCAACGTAATATTTCTAACTGGGCATGTCCTATGCTCCTCGTAAAGAAGAAAGGTGTCGACAAAGACGGTAGACAGCAATATCGATTAGCCCTTGATTTAAGGCTCCTCAATTCAATCATTAGGCTTTCTACATACCCACTTCCACGTATCAACATCATCATAAACAATCTTTCGAAATTTAAATTTTTCTCTGTCTTGGATCTCCCCAATGCATATTGGCAGATTCACATGCCTGATCACTTACAAAATTTACTTTCATTTACTACCCCATGGGGCTCCTTCATGTTCAAAAGACTAGTCTTTGGCCTCAAAAATTCAGCCAGCGTTTTCCAATATTTAATGGACTCTATTCTCGAAGAAACAGCCTGTGAAGGTATCTACGCCTATCAAGATGATATTATTGTAGAAGCAAATTCTGCTGAGGAAACCCTTTTAAAGCTTGAAAAATTATTTTGTGTCCTGAAGAAATATAATATTACGTTGTCCCCAAGCAAATGCACCTTTCATACCTCACAAATTAAATATCTTGGGTTCCATATACAGCAAAATAGAATCTACCCTATTGAGTCTAACATTTCAAAAATCACTGCCTTTCCGTCTCCCAAGACAAAGAAGCAAACTAAACGCTTTCTTGGAATCTGCTGATTTTATAGACATTTAATACCAAATTTCGCTGAATTAGCACAGCCTCTGATCGATGTCTCCAAATTAAATGCGATTTTCAAGTGGACCCCTCTCCAAGAAGAGGCTTTTCGAAAGTTACAAGACACCTTTTTCAAAAAACCCTTTCTTATGCTCCCAAAATTAGATGAACCTTTTGTATTGAACACGGATGCCTCAGGATCAGCGATTGCTCCAGTCCTGTTACAGAAGCATGGTGATGAATTTCTCCCCATATCATTCTTTTCTAAAGCCTTATCTCCATCCGAAAAAAAATATCCAGCTCTTAAACTCGAACTTATGGCTATACATAGGGGAATCCTTGCCTTTAAATATTACCTTTTCGGACGTCATTTCAAAATTTTATCTGATTCCAAGCCGTTGAAGCACTATCGACATATTTCATACCCTGCTGATGTTACTACTCGTTGGCTCATGGACATTGCGGAATACTCCTTCGATTTTCAGCACATTCCAGGCAAAGAAAATGTACTTGCAGACTACCTGTCTCGCCTCGAACAAGATCCCACGACTGATGATTTATCAAGCAACCAAGACATCATTAACTCTGATGAAGCCATTCCAGTGTTCCTCAATCATTTAAACTCTTCAGACCCTGAAAATGAAATTTCACTTACCACCTTTTTGGACGAGCAGTCAAAAGATCCTTTCATTTCTTCTCTCAGAGACAAAATCATGCAAGGAACCCTTCCACAGAAATTTTTCAAGTATTTCATTAACCCACAAGATAATCTTCTCTACCATGCTAATTCAAGTCCTAACTCTAGTTCATCACATGATGCAAGAATTGTAGTTCCTCAGTCACTAATCCCAAAGTTACTACGAATTTTTCATATTGACCATAGTGGCATTCATAAAACATATCAGGGTTTAAAAGCAAAATATTTCTGGAGAAACATCTTCATTGACACAAAGAATTTTGTAGCTTCTTGCCACCAGTGCCTTCAATTCAAAAGTCATTGCATTCCGCATGCGCCTCTACAGGTTGCACCTTTCCCGAATGCTCCTGGTATCGAGATTGCCATGGACATCGTAGGCCCTATCCGACAGACATACTACATACTCACCATTATTGACAAATTCAGCAGATTTATGCAACTGTTTCCTCTAAAAAATATCACTGCGAAATCTGTTGCTGATTCCTTACTACAGTACATCTGCATACATGGACGTCCTTCTCTCATTACAACTGACAGGGGTACACAGTTTACTGCAGAAGCACTCCATATATTAAACAAGTCTTTAGGCATTAATCTCCGTCATACTACCCCAAACAGGCCACAAGCTAACTCTTATGCGGAAAGGATAAATGCCGCTATAAAGTCTTCTGTCAAGTCTTTTGTCCAGAATGGGCATCCATTCACGGAAGCTGTCTTGCTACATCAGGCATTGTACAATGCTACAACCCACGATTCCATTGAAGTGGCTCCAAATCTGGTTCATTTTGGGAGAACTCTATCCAATGTCTTTGACACGTACTTTCCAAATCACACACCCAGTTATCCGTCCCAACACCAGTATGTCAGTAAGTGTCTCCAACTCATGGATAACATATACAGGAATGTGTTCCAATCCCATATTGATAAACAAGAGAACCGAAATCGTCTCTACAACAAGAAGGCAAAATTGCGTCGCTTTAAAGTCGGAGATGTAGTGTACATAAAAACAAGATCGTCTTTCCGCCCTACCCTTTATGGGCCATACGTAGTGATTCGCCTCGTCAGTCCGGTAATTGTGGCAGTGAAACGCGAAAACAGCCCCGTCATTACTGAATCACTTATCCACATAGACTCCATATGGAAGGTGCCAAGACGAAAAGACCATCTGAAAGAATCAGCGTCACTACATAAATCTCAGACCCCACAGCACCAAAAAGGATGTCAGGCCACCCCAACTGCAGTTCCTTCCTTTCCTCATGTGTCTTCAACATCTGCTGTCCCCTGTAACTGTGATGAGTGTGCTGGTGGTGCATCAGAACTGGAAACAGTGGGTGTTGTGTCTTCACGAACTGAACCCTATGGCATGATGGAAGGTCCTACCACCCCGTTTCAGTCTCCAGTGGCAGAAGTGTCTGGCGTATCTCAGATGTCAACACCCCCTCCTGAACTATCTCCCATTTCGACGGCCCCCCAAGATGGGTATGCGAATGATGACTCCCCTCCCTGTCTGATGCCTGAAACCTCCTTACCTGATAGCACACTTCTGCAGAGTCCTCCCCATACTCGCCTACAAGGAGTGGAGATGACTGACAGTGCTCCTCAGTGTACCCTGGCAGATGAACAGACTGGTGACGCATCCTCCCAGGACTCTCGTGGTACAGGACACGCAAGGTATTTTCTTCGAAAGAGAAGCAAGTAACTTTTTTCCTTTTTTCTTCCTCTTGTAAGAATTTCGCCAGAGAATGTATGACATCTGAAATGTAATTCTATTTTCTCCATGAACAATCCTTTTTGCACCCACACTTGCTGTCACGAAGAAGACATTGTATTTTTTTTCTTCCATATAGCCAACCTTGTTTCGCATAGAAGTGTCACTAGTGTATATTTTTTGCTCACCCCAATTGTATTTAATGTCTCATATAGCCAAGTTTTTCGCATTGAAGTGTTATTTGCAAATTTTTTTTCATTCCACTCATAATTTCACTCTTATTGTATATCTGCAATATAACTTTTCCAGTGTTCTAAATGTGTTTCGTGTAATAACATTATGGAACTGGTTTTCTTAATTCATATGCAACTTGTTAAATTTACTACATAATGTGAGTATTCATGTGCATGGTTTTCATCCCTCACAATACCTTTGATGACTCCCTTTCCTCTTAAAGACTATCTTAAACTTTCTGGTCACATGATTCTAGTGTATGAGAAGGAACTGATCAGCCTTCTCATTAGATAGTGTGCCACTCCCTTTGACCCTTTTATTCAACTTCTTTCTTTTTGTGTAGTGTCAACACATGCACCTGCTGCAGCCTGAATGTCTCACTTTATACCATTACAATAGTACCTGACTTACAATTTTTTTTTTCTTCACCAGCCATAAGCTACAGCAATATTTTATTGAGTTCTTGTTTAGTGTAATATTTTCTTTCATGTTCCTACTTACAAATATATTATGTACATGTACTGTGTTTTTTTTTCAGACTTTTGGGTACCCAGAGAGTGTATATATTATGATGTGCTAGGGTATAAACAAAGGATCCTTTGCTAGCCCAATTTTTTTTCGTGTTTCTTTGGCCAAACGTTTTTTTTCTCTTACTGTATCTCATGACAATTGATTGTACATTTTTGCTAATTAGTTTAAATTTTTTCTTGATGCTTCAAAGTTTTTTTTCTCTTGCTTTATTTGACATGCCTAATAATGTGAGATCAGATGTAGCGAATAACATAACTGCATTACCTTTCTTGAGTATTTTACTACTGTGATACATGGAATGATATGGTACCATCCCAGATTTGGTGTAAGGACAGTATGTCCTGATTTCCTATTTATACCTCTTGTAGTCATTTTATATTGTGCATGTCAATTTTTGCACAAAAGGGGATCTTGCAACACAAAAAAAAATTTTTTTTTTCCTTGGCTTTAGTATTTTTTTCTCTCGATGTGAGGGGAAAAACATGTGATGGAAATATCACATGTATTCCTGTTTTGCATTTTCTTTCATAAGTATTAATTTTACAATGTGTGTACTCCTGGTTCTTCCCCCTTTTCCTTTTTAAAATGTTTTCCCCGGCTAGCCAGTTTTTTTTTTGTGTGCTTCCAATATGGCGGCACGCTTGCACCACGTGTTCCTTCTTCAACAGTCACTGCGATTTTCGTGCATCTCGCCAACTCTTCATAATGAGGATCATAAGCGCCACTGGCAATCCGGCCATCTCCTCCGCGGCAAAATATTTCATCATTCCCCGGATGACGTCAGGGGTTTTCTGCCCGCGCTTACCTTTGAACCAATCGCGGCGCTTTCTCCTCCCTGCCTGTGACGTGTGCCCGGGGTTGCTGAGAAAAATTGGCGATGGCGAGCCGTCTGGAAAGAGCAAGACTTCACTTCACCTTTTTTCACCCCGTAAGTTCGACGCGCTAAGGAAGCGCTCCCCAACACGAACAACGTGGCCTTTTGCTGGAGGCGGCAGGAACAGTACCGTAGTAAATGTTTTAGGACCGATAAGTCTCCGTTAGGCAAATAAGACACCCCCTCCTTGTTAAATTACTTCGGTTTAAATTTTTCAAAAATATACAATGGTTGCAAGCTCCCCTTTTCTGTAGTATTTGACCGAATTACATGGCGTGTGCGCCATTTTACCTTTTTGAAATACATCATGTATAATCCATCTCCTTCTTGAATAGAACCCCATTAAATGTTCTTTTGTACTAATGTTAACGCACCGTATATTCTGCCAGTGAATAAAGTTCTCCTGTTAGTAAGTCTAGTTAGAGTGTTTGTCCCTTTTCTCTCACGGAAGATCTTCAAGCCCTGAACTACCGCTGGGGTAAGTCTTTGGTTTCCTTTCTTTTCATATCTTTTGTGGTCACCGAATGTTGTATTTCTCGTAGGACTCTTTCACAACGCCATGTGCTGCGGCTAGCCTGATCATAGGTCAATTATAGCGTCTCCTTGGTCGCTCTTGCAACGCCCGAGTTTACGCTATAGGTAACCTGCAATCGTAGCTGATAGCACCGCCAAACCATTCGTAGCGTTGACATTCAATATTTTTAGTCTAATAGGCTTGATCTCCCTGACGCCTCCAATTTTTGATTTTGTCACTATCGTCAACACAACAGATGCTTATTGTTGCCGTTTGTTGCTCAATGTTGCTGAACGCAATATTATAACAGTCCAATTCGCAAGTTGTGGACACTATCAACTGACGTCAATGCGAGTCCTCACAAAGAAAAGGTTGTGCGCAAGTCGATTTCAACCAGTCGCTGTGATGTGATATTGTTTTCCCAGACATTGGAGCATTCATAATTCCCTTAAGTTCTGCAAAGTATTCAGAGTAGGTGTTAGTGAAACGCCAATGCTTCCCTCTGTTTGTGCAATCTCTTGTACATTTAGCAATGTCAGATCATTAGTGACGGTTCACATTTCGACAGTGTTTGTTAACGACAGTAACGAAATTAAGTGGTTCTTGAAAAATATACTTCTCTGTTTCGCAAACAGAAGGAGACATTTTATCTTGCAAGTAAGTAGCGTATTATTTTAATATTAAAATCAATATGTACTCAGTAATTCAATTTATTTGTTAATTGCACTAACAATGCGAAGGGAGAAAATATAGCTTTGGGTAAGATAGAACTAATTCATCTATGTTTAGATTAAATCGATAATAAGTATTGCATCATCATCAGACAAACCTCAACCAGTTTACTAGATTAATTATATTTTCATCTGCATTTTTATTTCGTTTGCTTCGTTAAAAGTACTGAAATGTTTCTTGAGACTATTCTGAACGAAAGCTAATGAAATTATTTCAGCTTTAACTGAATGATAAATATTTTGAGAAAACGACTTTTGATTTTTGTGGACAAGCCGCTTTCAAGTCTGCAAATAGACTGTGATGTTTGAGGGATATTTACTCTAATCAGCTTTCCTAAATTAAATTTAAAACTTTCTAGTTTAATGTTCGATTTCATGTGGTATAGTATTTTGAGGAAAGGAGGTAATTAATTAAATTAATAAATTAAAAATGTCATTCAATGCGCAGAAAACGCTTTCTCGAATAAAATTGTACAACATAATAAATGGATTACTGAAGTTGTAATGAGCTTATATAATAAACTTGTTCTATATGAAAAATTGTTATAGAGAAATTTTCAGAAGATAACTTTGCATTGTCAAATAAATTTAGACTTAAATATTTGCATTAAAAAATAAAAATAAATATGATTTCAGAATTAATGTGATTCTAATTAATATAAACATTTGTATTCCACTTCTTATATCCCATGTAGTAAAAATCAAGCTCAAACTTAAAAGTAGCTCCAGCAATTTGTATCAAATAGTACAATAAAATGAGAAAACTAGCTTAAACTCTAAACTCAGCTTCAAATGTGTATACTGTAAAACAATAACAAAAATGTAGAAAACGGTAAACAAAGATTTGACTTCGGAATTTCAGTCAACATGGAATATGGCATTTCTCTTACGATTATGCCTGGAACAAATGATTAAATACCGAAAAGGTTTAGAAGCCAACCGAATTGCTATATTTCAAAGAAACTCACAGATTATGTTTGAAAGTAATTACTGAAAATTTACAACTCTCTCTAGGACGTGCCTTAAATATTTTAGAGTTTAGTTCAGAAATGTAGGCAGATCAGTGTGCATTTTTTTTCTACAATCGTATAGATTCTTTTGTTGCAAGTTATGCGTTGAAGTCTTTCATAAGATAATTGTCACAATCTATTGCGTCAGTGTTAAGACAAACGTGAAGATTTTCGGAACATCAAAGTCCAGTCACAATGTCTTTGTCAACGAAACAGAGATCAGTACGTATGTCACATATATAATAGATACCTACCCACAAAAAATAGCATCACCAGCAAAAATGAGAGGCAATGGTGCATGTCCATCAAGTTAGCTCTTAATCCACACAGAAGTAATCGACTACTGACGGAAAAGTAAGGCTGAGTAGATCTGTTCTTGCAAGACAACCGAAGAAAAGACGTTACTAGCATAGAACCTCACATAACCAACGCACATTGGAATGGGATGAATTCGATATATTCCTCCCCTTACATAATGATGATCCTTTAGTTGCAATGATGAATATTCAAATGTAAAACAGTGTTTATTCGTACGTGCATGTAAGTTACATCGGACAATTCATATATATTTTGTCGTAGGAAATTGCTAGACACATTGCTGTAGAATTGTATGGGCCTGTTGGGCTCAAGTTACTTCAGCAAAATAAATTTATGCCTTAATCTCCTACAACTTTTTAACCAATTATAGATACAATATGTGTATTTAATAAGCGTGACTAAGCTAATATTCTCTATTCACCCATTGAAATTTAAAAACTGTAAAAGTAATATTTTATAAGTTAAGAAATAAACTCACCAAACACTTATTCCAAAGAAATATGCTTAAAATATCAGCATCAGGAAGAGCGATATGGAAGATCTGCTGATGAAAATATTGTAAAAATATGAGATTTGCATTACTAAAGCAACTTATAACAATACCACATAATGTAGGAAAAACTAAGTTTTAAAATGAAAAGCGCTCATAAAACGTTTTTTCAGATGAATTATAAACATGTGCACTAATCAAAGAACATCGTGTGCTTGTAACAAACGTGAACGTGATCAATGGCACATAGTAGATTTAATACATAATTACTTAGGTTAATTGTATTCCTTAGTGTTTAAATATTGTCATAGTGTAGCTCTAAGAAGGTTTTAATGATGCTGAAATTATGGCACAGATAAACGTACAGGAGACAGCAAACAAATTAAGCCAGCACGAAAATCATTGTTGATTCAAACACGACTAGAAATAAAGCACTTAACATCCATTAAATTTTTACCATTGTTTTCCCCAAAAGAGCATCAATGGATACTTTTGAACATACTTAACCAATTATGTTTCCTTTGTACTTAATCTGCGCGTGTGTGCGAAAATAGCAAGTTGCACAGTGGAATAATTTAAAGCATTCAGAAGTCTTTAATTAAAGCAAAACGAAGGATTGTCGTCTCTTCATTTGGAATACCTTGTTTCCAATTACCTTGAAGCATTAACCAATAAGTATTCAGCCTTTTAAGTTGCTGTTATTAAATCCAAAGAAAGATACAATCTTAATTAACACAAATTTCCAATTCTCTGTGCGTAATGGAAGCAGATCTGGGAAGCTAAACAGGCAAAGTATGTTGTGTGAAACGCAGTTATTCCATGGAAGGTAAATTGAAACGACTTAAAATATTAACGTCTTTCACTGAGGTAAAACTGTTTTCAATTCATGATGTTTAAGTAAGCTTAACGTTTTGAATGTAATAATTTTAGAATTAGTCATTTTAACTGTCTATTTAAAAAAAAATTCTTTTTAAGTATTATACTTAATATTACTAACTGTAACTATAACTACAATCAGAATTCTTTCTTTTCTGTAGGACAAAATAATATATCTCGTATGTGATATATTCAAGAATAACTTAATAAATGATGAAAAGCAACATTAAAGCTAGTTGGAATCCATAATTTTTTTTGTTACTTTATACTTTCTTAATTTTCAGACTATTACTAACTGAACCAATCCGCGAAGTAGGTAGTAGCAACACATTTATTTTCTTAGTTTACGTGTATTTTTATAAGCCTTTATTCTATTTGCTCTCTATACATTGAGCTGTGCTTGGGAATCGTAGTGTACGCTTGGGACAAGCTTTTTAGGTTTGCAAAAGTTGCGCTATAGCAAAAGTCACCAATTTTGGCCCCTTTTGGAGATTTATTGCCAGTTTGGCGTCAAAAAATGATTTTCCAAAACGGAGCCCCAGCATGGAGATATGTATATTTTTGGCGAGAAATTGTCAAAAACTTCTGTTATACGATAGGAATAATTTTTTAGTTATAGCGAATTAGTTTCGCCACATCTTGGATATATGCCACCATGGCGGCTTGAAATATTTCGTGGAGCTAAAATTGGCCAATCTGAAGAGGGTTATGTAAAAATATATAGGGAACTTTTTTAATTCCCTATAGTTTTTAACATATTAGGTTATTTTAACATGGTTATTGATTATGCGCATGCTTAGATCTCCAAAGAATCCCCAGACAATGAAAAATCGGTAATTGGTATCAGTTATTCACATAATTTGCTGGAAAATCAATAGTTTTCGAAAACATTAACAATTTTGCCTTTTCCCTCAAATAATGTTGGGCCAGGACCCCATACGTTTACTGGGATGCTACGTAGCAATACAGAACAACAAATCTAAATTATATTATAAAAGCTCATTAAAAAAACCTCACATTTCAGTACATTTCTTGCTACCCTTATAAACACTCACTGTACTGACCCCAGCCTACCTTTTATGTTACTAATAACCGCGCGCAAGCATAAAGCTATATATCGTAACAGATAAGTTTACCATATGTAGCAGACTGAAACCATAAAGCTATACGATCGTGATAGGTAACTTTATCATGAATATTGAAATTGCAACATTGAGCTTACACAAAATAACGGACGCCTAATTAAAAAAAAAATGTTTTGTATCTTTAATTTCTGTTAGGTAAGACCATTTGATTCAGTTACTTTTTTTCAATTTTGTTTTCCCGCTGTTCGTCTTCCCTCCTTGAGAAGAAAAGAAAAAAAAAAAGAAGAGGGAGGGAGATTCGTTTGAGGATATTTGTTGACGACGAACCTACAATTCTAATCAAAAATATTTTAATTAGATTTATTACTTTTTATCATAAATATCTTAATCAATTGAACAATAGAAACAAACCAATGATCAAAAAATTGTAAAAAAAAAAAAAAACACCGGGCACCAACTGCCCATGAACCTGCAATTCGAATCGAAAGCAGTCCCAACCGCCAGCATGCCCGGCCGTTAGCATCTCTAGTCCTACTGAACCCCCCCAGCCACTAACTGCTGGACTAGGTCATTTGCTGACCGGACAGCCGCGGAGGACTGGTATACTCACCCTCGGGTTCAGTATACAGAACCCGGTACCTCCACGGCGCGGGACTCGACGGTGAGCCCTTTGCAATGGACCACCGTCGGCCCGTACTTGTATACCCGACGGATCCATATATTGTTTCCGATTGTTAGAGACGGCGGCGATTGTCAACAATGTAAAGGTGGGTATATGCACTAACGTAGCTAGGACAGGCGAAGTAAAAATAATAACCTTGACAACAATAGCTGCAGTTCACGTCCCAGATGTTGAGAGGGTTTTTTTTCTGTTTTTGGGAGTGAGTGGGGGTTATGTCAAATATACACGAGGGCTATCTTTCTAAGCAGGGCATGCCTTGGACGGTGGATTTTTTATGGTATTCTAGCTCGTATTCAGATTACATAATAAGAAAACCAGAACCCTAGACATTTGCACTTTATCAATCGCCCAATGATGTTGTTTTTGTTGCTTATGCCGTCTGGCAACCGCATTCGGTGCCAGATCCTCCATATAGGGTGGCGATGACCAGAGGGGGGAGGGGGGGGGTTCCTTCCATTTTTTGTGGGCCCCAGTGGATGGAAGTCCGATTTTAGCCCGGGGTCCCCTAATTTTGAAACAATTCCAGAGGAGGGACCAATCCTCTGAAATCGGCACCCCTCGAGGTAGCGTGCAACCTCGAGGACATCGGAGCCACTACGAATTTTACGTGCAGAAGCTTACTTTAGCATGCGCGGTCCCGCAACAGTCGAGCCGAGAGGGAGTCGACCCTCCCAAGCACTAGCCACGTCGGATGCTGCTTCACTTACCGTGTTCTTATGAGAACGGAGTTTAGCGCCCAGACCACTGCGGGACATCACCCAGTGTGCAATGACTTACCCACTTTCCTTCAAAAACGGCTGCAGATTCTCTATTCTGGGCTTATAATTAATTCCCTTTTCGACAAGCTTTCAATCTTTTAGATAACCTTTTTTCTTTCGAATTCGCCATTTTCAAGGCAAAACAGCACAGATGTACTGTCAATCAACTGTAGATTTCAAATATTCGAGAAAAGTTTCGCTCCTCCTCAACGGGCCAAATGTAATGTCCGAGTTATCGACTTTATAACTAGACCCTGATTTTCCAATAGGCACAGTAGGGCCGGGCTTAGGGCCCCCCCTTATGTGGGGGGGAGGCAACAAAAACAAAATCCGAATTCAATTTTTTATATTTTATCTTTTCTTAATAGCAGATTTTTTATATATCCTTTCAAATTTTTTCAAACAATATTTTAAACAAGTTGCCAGTCTACTCGACGACTGGATGGCATTTATAACCAGGGATTGAAAAATGCTGTAAATTCTAAGGTATTTTATGTACAGCTTGAATTTGTTTGTTGAATTCATCATGTAAGATAATAGGCGACTGTCATTCTGGAGCAAAAGAAAAAAAAGCGCCTGAGTTTCGGCTTCAGGGCACAGTCAGATAGTGAGAAATTACGGTACTTCCAACTAAAAGTTATCTAGTAAAATAAAGTTACATTATATGTCACAGATTATACTAGCTATACAATCGTTCTGCGCAAGGGAAAAAACAAATATTTTTCTTACTGATATAATTTCACTGAAATTAAATTTCGTTGTTGTGAAAACTAATAAAATGCAAATTTTATTCACTGGTGACATAAATTTTACATTGCTAATATTAACTTAAGATGAAATATATAGTGCGACAGCAAAATAAATATACAAAAATCTATGTCGGCGTTATCTAATGAAAAAGAATTACTTAAAGAGAGACTTTTCAAACAAATCTATTCACATTCAGAATAATTTATTTCTGCAGAGTAAAATTTTGTTTTTAGGTTTAAGTTCTGGCATTACGCTTCAAAACTAAAATCACATGATGTGGAGAACTGCTTCTTTTGCCTTGCAATTCTTAAAACAAGATCATTGAAAAAAACGACGCCTCTATCGTTCCTTTTAGACCCTTTTTTTAGCCTACAGAAGAAACATACATTTGTCGTCTATCTAATACATAAGATACCATTCATAAGATTACAATCAGTGTGCAAATATTTAAAATTTTTACAATTCCCACTCAAGGTGTGATAGAATGTTTTTTTTTTTGCCACTACACCACCTGGTCCACATAAATTGAGCGCCGTTGTCACACATTTCCTTTACACACACCTTACCATAGCGTCATTGTCAGTATTTCAAATCTCTGCTACTGTGAATACCATTAATTTTTTTTCCAAACATAGTACACAAAAATGCATTTAGAAAGACCTTAACTAAAAAGAGTTTTTAGGTTGTTTTTTTTTCTTTGCAGATGGAAAAGAAGTACGCAAAAATCGTTTTTCATGTAAATCAAAATGACTGTCTTTTTCTGAAACAATCAAACATTAATAGCATTTCGTTTTATGAATTCACTAACGTAAATTTTTCAAGTACAATTTCATTTCTCGAAAATGGATCTATTCACTCATGTATAATGATCTAAATAAAAGCTTTTTTTAATTCTTTCCGTGAGATATTTTAATTAGTAATAGTCTAATTTTTGAATAGGTACGATCCCCTTTATCACGTTTCACAAATATTTAGGGAATGATGGGTTTTAAATTTAAAACATTCTTAATTATCGTGCATAGAATAGCGTATCATTAATTTTAGATTAATGACACAAAGGACATTTATAAGTTTTCATAATTACACACCGTTAAAAGAAGTATTTCAACATTTTAGCATACAGTGCAACTAAATTAACTGCAACAACCTATGGGGAAAGTTGAACCTTGATTTAGATTCATGATTCGTTTAAACATCAAATTATGGTTCTAATTTTCTCAGTAGAAAGTTATAACCTAATTGAGCACCATTTTATAATACAGAATACTAAAAAATTTTATTAACAGCGCAGTATAACATTCTTATTGTATAATTCAACATACAACTAAATAAATGATTGATACACATGAATGAATGTCATGAGCGACATGATAGCTACGTATAGTTTCCTGTGACAGCGTGCAGCACATGAATTTAAAATATTTTGCTTCATTTTCATAAAAACCAACCAAAATACTTACAACTTAATGAATGTAATTTAAAAAAGATTATTTTCATATAAATTGAAGAATATTTTGAAAGTAGTACATAAATTAATTTTAAAATCTTGAATAATACGCTACAAGAAGTGCAATTAAATATTCATATTCACAACAAACTTAAGTAAATAAACTAAAGAACTCTAGACGGATAAAAGTACTTATGCGTTCTGAAGCGACTAAGTGCTACCATGTGTTATCGTCCCTGTATCAAACACTATGAAAGTAAAGATGAAATAGGAAAAAGGTCCAATATAAAAATGTGAAGCTTTTTCATTAAGTATGAAATAAAAATTTTTACGTGTTAAAATGATTATACTCCATGTTCAGAAACACGTATAAATATGTCTTATCTTTTGTGTAAATTTCACTCAACATTTTTGAAATATCATGTGTATAAACCGTTTGATTTATACTGATAGTAAAATCATTTTGTCTGACCTGAAATGCATGTAAATAATTATATTAACAATGGATTATTTATTTATTAAGTACCCATGTAATTTAATATGCAGAAGTTCATTTTCTGTTTGCATAAAAATATATTTTTGTACAAACAGAATAATTTTATAAAATATATTTTTAAATAAGTTATTTGTCAAAATATATAAATTTCAAAGTATACCTAACAAATTATAGTTTCATTTATAAGCAGTGGAAGATCACAAGTTTATTTAAAAATTTTTGTTCCGGGAATTTCTACTTACTGGTATAAGAAATGCCTTGACGGGTTTCATAAGAACGTTCGATAAATATCTTTTAAATAAATTCCTTGTCAAAATATATGAAGTTCAAGGTATAAACTACTTAAGTTTTATTTTAATTTTTAATCACATAAAAATCACGGGTTCGTTTCGAAATTTTGTACTGAGAACTAACTATACTTCCTTGAAGGATTTACTTCATCAAAATTTCTTAAATATGCGTCCCTTATCTTTAATGAAAATTTTAATTCTATTAATACATTTACATGACTTTCCAAGAACATAAAATGAAAATCTGATACGTAAGACATTTCCTTGAATTTTCGACAAATATCTCTTTCGAAACAACCTTTAAAAGATTAAATATTTCTGCCTTCAAAAATGAAAAGAAGATATTTTTGGCACTTTTAGGAAAATAAAAAAATGTGCACTAACCGGTAAAACTTTTCCTAACTAAACAAAAAGAAAATGAAACCATAAAGCGTAGTCTATGTGTACTTCTAACTATGCATGAACGTAATTTTACAAAGTATAACATCGAACAAACACAGATCGATGTCGTAATATTTAACACGGAAAAATGTCTTGATTACACGTTTCGGCTTTACTAACATAAAACCACTTTTCCATGATTTTCTTACCGACAAATCAAAAACTTCCCGCAAGAATTACTGGACTTTCATCTGAAAGTTAGACAAATATTCAACAAGCCATGCCAGCTTATTTCAATACCGCAAATCGCAATTTCGAGAAATCTCTAAGAAGTGATATAAGAAACACTTTATGCTTTAAATTTTCACCAACAGTTCTACAGTATATATATTTTTTAATCAACCCCGAAAAGTAAGTAACCTACTTAAGTTTTATTTTCATTTTTAATCACATAAAAATCACGGTTCGTTTCGAAATTTTGTACCGAGAACTAACTATAGTACCTTGAAGAATTTTCTTCATAAACATTTCTCAAATATGCGTCTCTGATGAAAATTTTAATTATCATACATTTACATGACTTTCCAAGAACATAAAATGAAAATTTGTTAAGTAAAGCATTTCCTTGAATTTTCGAAAACTATTCTTCTTGAAAATAGGCTTTAAAGATTAAATATTCCTGCCTACAGAAATGAAAAAAAAGTACTTAAGGTAATTCCGAGATAGATGGACCACTGTATGAGATGGACCAGTCAAATTCTTAGTTAATGTGCCACTCCATAGATGCCGCAACTATTTCAGTCAGACACTCAAAGATATTTTGTAAAGCTTGCTACTATTTGCTTCCCAAAAAACATAACAATTTTTCAGATAATAATAATCGTTACTGTTAGTGAGTCAAATATTTTCTTCATGTAGTTATAATTGTACAATTAAAGGTATTGTTTTATATGTGGTCTACAGAGTTTTGATGATATAATGTCGGCGAACATGTAGGCTTCCAAATAACCTAAAATGGCAACATGAAATCCACAACGTAGTCAGGTTGGGTTGTACTTGTCATCCAAACGATCGGGAGAGATGCACCATGTCTAGGCTGTAGAGATGGACCAGCTTTTCAGTCGGGAGAGATGGACCATGTCTAGGCTGGAGAGATGGATCAGCTTTTCAGTCGGGAGAGATGGACCATGTCTAGGCTGGAGAGATGGACCAGCTTTTCAGTCGGGAGAGATGGACCAAATTTTAAATAGGGAGATATTGACCATAGAATCTTGAATTTTTCAAATATTACTTTTTAAAGAGCTGAATTTAAAATACTAAAGGATTGAATTTTTCTGTTTTCAGTATAGGCCAGCTGATGTATTAGAAAGAGTTCATCCACACGCGAGGAATGGACACAAGCTAATATGAAAAATGCTATTAAAACCGTTGAAGAAAAGAACATGGGTGTCCGTGAAGCAGCAAGGACTTTCAGCATTCCTAAAATAACATTAAAAAGAAGAATAGAAACAAATAACTTTACCAATTGTTGGATTGAATACAGTGTGTTTCTTGTTTACGTTCGCTTCATGAAGAATGTTCAAGGTTTGAAGTAACATGCCATTATTGGGGAAGGAATTAAATACCAAGAAGTCTCTGCAAAACAATCGTAAGTCATAGCAAATAAAACAAATTTCATACGTATTAAATGTCACATAGTAATTCATGTATAAACTTAATAAATTAATAATTAAAATTAATGAAATTGCAAGTAAGTTAATTTTAATGTTCATGTAATGAATATAAACATTTATAAATTTAATATATGTGCAACTTTTTCATTATTTTATGGTAGTCCATCTTTCACATTCATATGGTCCATCTCATCCGGAGTTGCGCAGGTGAGATGGACCACATAGTGAATACCTTTAAAAATTCCTTTAATCCTTAGAGGCGCAACCTTTTTCCAATACTGAAAAAAGGGCAGCCATTGCCATCGCTCGACTTAACTACCAGCAAGATGGCGGACGATCGAAACGTTCATCGCGTGCCACAGATCTAGAGACCCTTTTTTGACGACAGCTGGCTGTGCGTGCACAGCTATGTCACAGCTCGTGGAACTATGTCACCCGCAACTATTTTTATAGAAATCAAATCTATTCTCCGTGACTGGCAACAGTCAAAACGTCAGAGTTTGGTGTTCCCAGAGCAGGAACACTGCGCGTTAAAGGGTTAAATATATGATCTTCTGCATTGTCATTTTTGTGAGAAATATCATACACTATATGTATATACTATGAAAATTAAAATATATAAAAAAAAACTGGGCTGTTCGAGCATCGTCAGGGGGAGAGTTGCTTCCCAAAGTTTTTAGTTTCATTATTGTCATATTAAAACGATATTAATTGACTTTGTCATTTTATCTCTCATCTTTCGTGTATTTCGCCTAGTACCCCTATGTTGAAATTTTTATGATTGTGACCTATTTATAGAAAAATACATGTGATGCATATTCTACAGCTTACGAAATATTGTAGCAATAGATTAAAGCTGCTGTGAACTAATAGTATTTAAATATATATAAAAAAAACATGTGATGCATATTCTACAGCTTACGAAATATTGCAACAATAGATTAAAGCTGTTGTGAACTAATAGTATTTAAATATATGTAAAATTATGTCGCTTTTTTGGGACACATTTTTCGGACAATTTTCAATAAAGGGGGTGAGAGATAAAATGACATAGCCATTAATATATGTCTTTTAGAAAACGACCAAAAAGTTGGTTCATCTCTCCCGGAACTACCCTATGACATTTTTAGGAAAATAAAAAACTTGTGAGCTAACCGGCAAAACTTTTCCTAGCGAAACAAAATTAAATGAAATGATAAACAGTCTATATGTACTGCTAACTAGGCATAAGCATAATTTCACAAAAAATAGTAATAAATTTAAAAATTAGATCGAGAAATGAAACAAATACAGATCGATTCCATAATTTTTAACACTGCAAAAAATCTTCATTACACGTTTTCGATTTTATTATCATAAAACCACTTTTCCATAATTTTCTTTCTTACGTCAAGTCATAAACTTTCTGCAAAAATGTAAAAACTTTCACCTGAAAGTTTGAAAAATATTCAACCAGAAATGTCTTGCGAGATAATTTCAATGCCGCAAAGCCCAATTTCGTGAAATCTAAGAAGTGATGAGAAACATTTTATGCTTTCAAATTTCACTAGAAGACCTACAATACACATTTATAAATCAACCTCAAAAAGTTTTCTAAATTATTACTCGTTCAATAATTTCAAATTTTTTAAAACTACAAAACTTCTGGAAAATTTATAAATGAAATCGATTTCCGAAATAATTTCCTGTATGCAAATATTTTACTTTTTACGCATTATTGCGCAGCTGAATTAATGAGTGTTTCCGCTTTGCACGAAACGAAAAAGTTGTTTTAACTATTTCTGCATAAGTTACACGAACATGTTCAGCAAAATTGTATATTTTTTTATAAGTGCAGCAAAGAAAATGATTCAAAAACAGTTAAACAATAATTCAGAAATTTAACATTTATAGTACTTAAAAAGAGATGCAGTAAAAATTAATTGCAAGTAACTTCACTTTTACGATTGGATCAGATTGGCGAATGAAATATTTCTGTTAAAAAAATTATAAATACAGAGAGTGTTTACACATTTTTAGAACAATTTCGTGGCTGTTTAATTAATGTTTAAAATATAAAGACTATTTTTTTTAATGTTCGATCTGATAGCCTTTTTTCTGGACTATAAGTCTGCATCGTGAGTTCCATGATAGAAGAGCTTTTCGTAAAATTTCGAGGGTATTGCTTTCCATTCCTCTTCCACTATTTTCCAGAGTCTATCAATCGTGGCGGGTTTGCGTTTAGAAAGAGCTCTTTTTAACAGACCAAACGCACAATATTCCATAGGTGAAACGTCAGGGGACTTCGCAGGAATATGCTGAAAAGGTATATATGCAATACCTGTATCAGTCTTCATTTTTTCGAGGAATGCAGTTGCAGTGGTAATTTTCGAAGTATGATTTGATTGAGCCACATGTCTCGTCAAAAGCTGGGGAACATTATGTTTTTTAGCTTTTTTAAGTTGTAAATCTTGTTTTATTATTACTTTCCGAACATGTACCATGTAAGGAAAGTATTGTAATCATGAAAAAATTCGAATTCGAGATTTTGGTGTATTTACACGTTTTGAGGTCTTCTGAATTCATTTATGCTATTTTTACGAGATGTATGTATGTATGTGTGTATGTGTGTGTGTGTGTGTGTATGTGTGTTTGTGTGTATGTGAGTGAACACGATAGCTCCTGAACAGGGCATGCGATTCAGCTCAAATTCGGTATATATGTTATAAACCACCGTCGCAAGACCGGTATTGATTTTGGTGTGTATAGGACTTACAGTTTTTCTACAGGGCTACGACAAAGATTTTTTTTACATTATGGCCTATGGAGGAAAATTCTGGAAAGTGTGCTAGCGTTTAAAAGGTACATTCGATTGAGCTCAAATTGGGTATACATGTTATAAACCACCGTCGCAAGACCTGTATTGATTTTGATGTGTATAGGACTTACAGTTTTTCTACAGGGATAAAATAAAGATTTCTTTTACATTATGGCCTATGGGGAGAAATTCTTGAAAGTGCGCTAGCGTTTAAACGGTACATTCGATTGAGCTCAAATTGGGTATACATGTTATAAACCACCTTCGCAAGACCGGTATTGATTTTGATGTGTATAGGACTTGCAGTTTTTCTACAGGGCTACGACAAAGATTTCTTTTACATTATGGCCTATAGAGGAAAATTTTGGAAAGTGCGCTAGCGTTTAAACGGTACATTCGATTGACCTCAAATTGGGTATACATGTTATAAACCACCAGTACCAATCAAGACCAATCAAGACCGGTATTGATTTTGATGTTTATAGGACTTATAGTTTTTCTACAGGGCTACGACAAAGATTTCTTTTACATTATGGCCTATGGGGAGAAATTCTTGAAAGTGCGGTAGCGTTTAAACGGTACATTCGATCGAGCTTCAATTTGGTATATATGTTTGAATTATTCATCGATTAAAATTTATTTAAATGCTTGGTAATGATCTTAATCGTAAATGTTCGGAAAGTCGAGTGGAGTCACTCCAGATTTTTTTATTTATTATTGCTAAAATGTATCTAAAGACTTTGCAATTGATCTCTGTGTTGGCGGATTTTCTCTTGATACCAGCGATTTAACTTTAGAAAAATTTGAAACAGTAGATACCTTTTTCGGACATTCGTTTGGAGTCTTCTTTCCATGTAGAAATAATGATTGACGATTTTTACCTTGCCCATTAATAATGTTCCTTATTTTGCACTTAGAAATTTTAATACCATCATTTCGCATCGTTTTTTAATTATGGAATAAAAATATTTCTCTTCGGAAAGTGCAAAAACATATCCTTCAATCCACAGCTTGTTTACATTTGACATTTTGAAAGAAGAATAAATTTAAAAGTAGCAGACGATATTTCTTATTTCAAATAATAAGCTGCTGCCAAAAATTTTTATTCTGGAACATTTACTTTTTTTTAAATTCTTTATCGAAATCGTTCTAAAAATGTGTAAACACCCTCTGTAGCACATATTTAATAGCAATGGAGTTTAACAATTTTCAGAATTAAGAATTCAGAAGGTCTGGCCTATGAAATTTGTTACACTAAACTTTCACAACAAGTATTGCACTGATATATATATATATATATATATATATATATATATACAAAATTTAAGATACGATAGGACACATAATAAGGAATCAAAATCACACAGCAATGTGGGGGGGTCGGAAACGGCGTCTTCATATAGCTGTTAATAATCGCTTTGAGCGACAGATGATGAAACAACAGTGAACTTTACGACCATTGTTTGACAAAAGCCAACGTATGACTCAAATTCATTGTTTAAAAATTCTATTTCATTTCATGGATGAAATTTTTGGATAGAAGCACATTGTATATGAAACTTGCTTAAGATATTAGACAAACACTTCAACACTTTTCATTACGTTATTATTACCAGGTAAGTGAAAACGTCGTTTCTGACCCCACATTGCTATGAAATTCTGATTCCTTGTTATGTGCCCTATATCCCCGAAAATTTTGTTAAAACAATTTAGAATGCAGCAAGAAAAATCAGAGCTGTCAAAGCTAAAAACGTTAAGGATCACTTGCCGTAAAAAAAATCACCCCTATCATGCGAAGACTCATAAGCCTAATCATGATAAGTGCCAAACAGCAAAACGAAGATATGGAAATTAGAATGCTCAATCATCAGGCGCCACCGCATTCATAATTTAAATTAAAAGGAAATCAAAAATAGCTAGGTTTCTGTAGGTTACATGACAAAAAGAGGCATAATAGTAACCTGGGAGCATGACCATAGCTATACAGGAAAACGTGTGAAAGTACCAAGCATGGTGGAAAAATTTCAGAGATGATGCTATGATGGTGTACTTAGTTGGGGCGATTTAAATTACTATCGAAGGTTTACTTTTAGAAGCCATAAAGTACATTCGGAGAGCGTTGTGAAGTCGTATAAATAATCCAGGAAAAGTCACTTTGAGAAGCAATTACAAGAGGGACAATTGTAGAAGAGCAAAACTTTTATTTAATGTGTTATAAAACTTTTATTTAATGTCTTAGAAACGATTGCATGATGGTGGTGGCTTGGAGGCCGTTAGCTATCATGGTTAATAAGGGTCTGATTAATCAGAAGTCAAATTCAATGGAAAAAATGATTAGGAAGCTGGCGAGAAAGTTAAACTTGGTATATTAAAAGAACGCCCAAACGAGAGCCAGTAATATATATATATATATATTATATATTACTGGCTCTACAATGGTATATTAGTTCATTATTACAGACGCCGAAAAACCGCAGAATATTACTAGTCAACAGAGAGAACAGCAAGATATAACAAACCGCTGGGCACCAAATTATTGAAGATAAAAGCTAGCCAAACTACAGTAAACCCGTATGATAGAAAATTAGTTCAGCAGAATTTTAACTGATGTGAGTCCATGTCCATATTAGGTAATGAAAGAAATGAAGTAATGTACGCGTAAAGGAAGACGTTGAGTATAGATGCATATTAATAAAAAGTAAATGTTCTGCACGAGAAAAAGATGTTTCTTAACAGCTAGGAAAGCTAAAGGAATGTAACGGACTTATTATTGACATAGAGCAAAGGGTGAAAAAAAATTTAAGCATGAAATCCGGATAGGCAAGCAGTTAACTGAAACTGGACACGTAAGAAAAGGCGTAAAACAAAATTTTGAAAGCCGGTGTAGATAAAGAATTAAAAAAGGAAGAGAATTTTAAGTTAATATGCTTGATTTAAAATTTATTAAATTTGAGAAAGTAAAAATAAATGAAAATTATTATTAAATATGTGATCTTCATCACAGATGCCAGTACTAGAATTCGAAAAAAGATGGATGCTCCCGGAACCCCGGCCGCCGGGAGTTGAATCCGAAACCGGAGTACGGTGCTTTATCCACCATACAACTCGGTCGGTTGCGAATTAAGAACATAAGACCAGAAAATTCTGTTCCACTTGCAGGCGCTGCCTTAAGGAGCTCGCACCCTTTCCTCTATGACGGCGGTTGGAGGTCCGATGGCAACTGAGGGACCGATAGCCGCGAGGAGGTGAGCAGGAATAAGGGCTGCATACCGCTTTGTGATCGGTTAGCCACTAAATTCGAATGAGCGTCAAGCGGACCAACATAAAAGGCCAGCCAAGTTTTCACAGCAAAGCACTGACGGCAGTCATAGCAACTGGTATTATTAAATTATTGTAGAAGTATTATTAAATTATTGTAGAAGTATTTGTTGTTCTTAAAATATAAATCAGTAGATAAATTTTAAATAAACAAACATTTGAAAGTGTATTAAAGTTCCTCATTTTAAATATGGTGTATTTCTTTTAGATTTGCTATTAATTAAATAAAGCATGGTATGCCGCTGGTCGCCGCCTAGTGAAGCTCTGCCTGCTATTTTCTGGTGCTGATGCCGAGCTGTCTAGTGGATCTCTGCCTCATATTCCGGGTGCTGTTGATAAACTGCCTAACAACTGCCTGACAAATTGCCTGTGTCATATTTCCTATGACGAGTTTATGGAAATTCCATGCTTTTACGTTCCCTGTTTTCATTGTTTAGATGACTAGTTACTTCGTTAATTAAGAATTTGTGTTAATCAGGAATTGGAGTATTGAAGAGACATGCACACGCTACCTTCTGTGGTGACCACGACGTTTCTGATATGTCATCAACTGAGGATGATTTTGAAAATCACTCAGCAGAAAGCGACTTTGAAAAGTTGGTACATACATACTGAAAGCAATGAAGTTCATGTTGAAGAAGTATGAAAAAGAAAACGGGGACGTAAAACCATAATTACTCTAGATCTTGAAGCAGCTCTAGATAGCACTCAGATGTCAGACCGAAAGGCTGTTTTTGCACTGTCAGAAACGGCCAAAAGTTTAGGATTGAGTATCGATGAATATATCACAAGCCAAGACTCAATTTGTCGACAAAGAATGCTTGAGAGGGCTAAAAAATATGAAAAAATAAAAACCAAGTTCCACAGCTACACTGCTTTTGTCATTCATTGGGATGGAAAACTAACGTGTGATCTAACTGGAAAAGAAAAGGGTAGAGATTGCTAATATAAATTTTTGGGAAAAGTCGCTCAACTACTGACTGTTTCCAAGATTCGGTCTGCAATAGAATCTCAGTCAGAAGCCATTCAAGACTGGGGAATAGATAATAATCGTGTAAGGTGTTTTGACACTACTAACTCAAACTGGTCATAAATCTGGTTCATGTGTCCTTATAGAGTAAAAGTTACAAAAAGAGCTCTTATCACTTCCTTGCAGGCATCACATTATGGAACTCATAATTAGTGCTGTGTTTGAAGAATGTATAAGAGTAAATTCTTCTGAAGTTTCCCTTTTTTTTAAAATATCAAGAATCCTGCAGCTGCAATGATAAAAACAAGTACCAGCCAGAAACTTCATTTCATGATGTCGCAAATCTAGTGGAAGATATAAAGCAAAAGGCGATCGACTATGCAAAGAAGTATCTCGAAGTACAAAGAGAGGCAAGAGGGGATTATAATAAGTATATCTTATAAATAAAAATGAAATTCTGTTTGTTTGTTTGTTTGTTTGTTTGTTTGTTTGTTTGTTTGTTTGTTTGTGGATTTGATTCGTATACAAATCCACAAAAATGGACCTATCGGCCTGAAATTTAGTACAGATATGTAAAATAATATAGAATAACTCATAGTCCACTTTAAAACTTTGAAAGTCCACCCGTTCCCGGAATTTAAGAGATTTTTTATGCTCTTCACGCAAAAATCTTTCCGTAATTGTAACCCCTGTAGTGAAAAAAGTGTGAAATAAGGATCGTGGTTGCCATGTATGGCGATTTTGCCGAATAAAATGTCGTTCGTATACAAATCCACAAAAATGGACCTATCGGCCTGAAATTTAGCACAGATATGTAAAATAATATAGAATAAATCGTGGTCCACTTTAAAACTTTGAAAGTCCACCCGTTCCCGGAATTTAAGAGATTTTTTATGCTATTCACGCAAAAAGCTTTCCGTAATTGTAACCCCTGTAGTGAAAAATGTGTGAAATAAGGATCGTGGTTGCCATGTGTGGCGATTTTGCCGAATAAAATGTTTTAAATTCTCAAAGTAAAAATAAAAGAATAAGAATGATTTTTTTTTTTGTTAGTTTATATTCGTAAGGTTATTTTTTTTTAAATTATAATATCGTGTGCATGGGAAATCAGAGCAGGAATGTAATGCTTTACACGCAAAACAATAAGAATTGAAGATTTTCGAGGCTAATAGGTAAATTATTTTAGTTTGGCGAAAAAATAAAATGGCTCAAATGCCGATTTTGTGAAAGTGAGTTCTAGCTGTTTGCACAGATTTCTGCTTGGCGCAATTTATTGAGAGCTTAAGGAAATAGATTTTTGAAAACAAGTGCAAAGGTTTTATTAGAATACAGCGTTAAATTTTAATGATCCGTGAAGAAATAATGCAGTTATTAAGGGATTTCAATTGATCTATCTCCAGAATTCTCGCCAAATGAGTACATTGATTTCAGTTGGGGGAATTCCGCCAAATTTCAGAAAATTGAAATCTTCTCATTTAGTACATCGGAGTAATGATGAATAAAACACGTTATAGTTGATAATTTTAAAATATTCGGCTGTATTAAGGGATTCAACTTTTCAAATAAAGGCTTGCTTTACTTTTTCGCGGTCGAACAATTTCCCATATATTATTGCTGCTAAGTCAATGCTTCGAATGATTTCCTGAAAAAACGCTTGCAAAATGGCGTATGTTGGCACTTTGGCGAGGCTTAGATTTGAAACTGGATTTTATTTGAGACTGGGATATATAATGACACTGGTTATAGATAAAAATGAATGTTGGTATGAGTGTATGAGGTTGAAAAACTCCAGCACCGTTGCACCATGAAATTTGATTCACCTAAGTCTTTTATCATGGAGAAGCTTTTTATGCTATCCGTTTTCCTCTAACTTGCCACCAGGTGGCGCAGCAGAACGTCGAATTCTATTCCGTTTAGCCGTTTGCTATGCGAATATCGTCCAACCGATTTCGATGAAATTTGGTACACGCGAATATTAGAACATGGAGAATATTTTTCACTATCCATTTTGCTGTAACTTGCCGCTAAATGGCGCTGAAAAGCATCAACTTCTATACCGTTCGACCGATCGGCATAAAATTTTTTATACTTACACATTTGAGCACGAAGAATATATTCTAACTGCGTTCCTTTTGATGTTACTCACCACTAGATGACACTGCAATGCATTATAATTTTAAGTCGCCACTAGATGACGCTGCAGCAGGCCAAATTCTTGACCATTCAAACGGTCGCTATGAAAATCAGTATACATAGCTATTTGAACAATGAGAATATTTTGGCGTTATCCATTTTGCTATAACTCGCCACTTGACGGCGCTGTAGCAAATCATTACTTTATTGAACCACTGGATGGCCCTGCAGTGTATCACTTCTTGACTGTGCAAATAATCGCTATGAAAATAGGTATACATAGATATTTGAACACGGGGAAGAGTTTGGCGCTATCCATTTTCCTATAACTTGCCACTAGATGTCGCGTCTACACATGAACTTCAGGACTGTCCAGCCGATAGTCATGAAAATTCGTATAGATCGATATCTGAATGCGAAAAATATTTTCGCCGTATCCGTTTTGCTAAACCTCGCCACTAGATTGCGCTACGCCGCATGGCCTTCTGCACCGTACAAACGATTGCCTTGCAATTCGGTATGCATGATTATTGGACACAATATAACGCGATATCCACTTTGCTATATCTGTTTATTACAATGAATAGTAATCACCACAAATCGTAATATCAAAAAGTCCATTCATTCCCGTGCGAAGAACGGGTACTTCAGCTAGTAGTTTTATAGATATAAGTTTTTACAACTTTTAATTATCTTTCTTGGTGTTGCCCAGCAAGAGGAGTGAAATTTATGTCATTAGGTACAATGCATCATTCACGCTGGATGTCCCAAGTGATATATTGTTTCAAGATCTGTACTTTCAAGGCTTGAATGAAAAGAGGAAGAAAGCGTAGGTGAAGTGTCTGTTTTCACAATCTGTGTATACACGAAGGCTTGGTTCTCTGCACCTCAAGCTTCGTGTGCCCCGCATAATGACCTGCAGTTGCTTAAATCACTACTTCAATATTCATTTATACACTCAGCCATTTCCAAGGTAGCATCATGCAAATTTTCCAATCACTTATGGTATTTGTCAGAAGGGCTTGTTTGTTTAGCTTTATTTGATTAGCGATATTAGTCCTGTCAATTCATTAAACAAAAGACGCATGTTTAACACTTTTCAGAATGAATCCAATGCTGTAGAAAGAACTCAAAATTGCTGTACGCGTATCAGTATAGCTCTTCATTCTTTGAAGAATAAAAGCTTAGAAGATTTTGTGACAGCCAAGTCAATCATACTGTTTAAACTGCTGGAAGTTCCTGATATTTCACAGTTGATCCTGACTTGTGGGAGTCAATAGAGGACTACAAACAAGCTAAAGAAATAATAAAATCTCTACAAGTAGTGAGTGACCACGCTGAACGTGCTGTTGTACTCATTCAAGAGTATAGTGGAATGGTGATTGATGATGAAACTCAGTTGCAATTCCTGCTTCAAGATGCACTCAGACATCAGGAAAAAATCGGAACCTTTGTCACAACCTTTGCAAACAGAATAAAATTTTAATATGAAGAAAAATTCATCATTTGCAAAACAGATTAAATAGATTGCAAAAAGTATACCATTAATTACATTATAAATTGTATTGTTTACAGTAAAACTGTTTCCTTTCGAATTTTGTAAATTTTCCGTCAATCGAACGACCATTAAATATTAAAATTTATCGCTCAACCTTTAGTGTTTTTGGGTCAAAAAGGAACAAAATAAAAGGGTGAGACTCAGAAAAATAATGTTTAAAAAAATCAAGGCTTTTAAGCTCCACCCGAAGATCGTACCTCTGTAAAATTTCTTTGTTTCAATGGAAACTAACGCTGCAAATCCAAGAGAATAGAATAACCAGAAAACAATATAATTCTGAAAGACATATTTTATTACCATATGCATACATACTTTATGTCTAGCTTTATATGTTTATTGCATGTCACGTGTGAAGAAGCCGATAAGAAATGATACTAGATAATAAACTGATAAATTATTCAAATTTCTGCTGTTTCCTCCCTCATCAATAATCTTTCCTTAACTCGATCGTTTACACATTTGATGAAAACTAAACTCCATTCGTAGTATTTTTCAAGAAGACCTTTTTTTCTGTGATAAATAATAAAATCAGTTATTTGCTAGTAATGGCGTGCCAAAGATGGCTATTAGAATAGCTATTTTATTTTCATCATGAACACCATCCATAATAAATAACGCAAATTTTTCCTAGATGGCACTTTGAAAAAAAATGAAAAGAAAATTTCTAGCTTATTTAGCATTTCTATTTATCAACTCAAATTACTAATGGTGCTACAAAAGTGCTTTTAGGAACGAAAGATATGATTAACAGTTATAATGATTATACTAGTTTATGTTAATAAATATCATTACTATTAATGTTAATATGTTGTATATTATTAAGTACTTCAATGGCAGTACTCTAATAACTTCTGATTTGTTCATAGGCAGTAAAATTAAGGTGAACTCAGCCCTGGCCTGGGATGGTCACACATTATAAAACACTTTCCAACAAAAGTCTTTTTCCGCCAAACTTGGCGATGGTGCATAAAGACGCATAAACGAACAAAAGTCGCGAATTTCAAGCATAAAGCTTTTCACCGCCTTCGAATGCCCTCTGCATCTAGTACAATTTGTACTTCCATATTTTACACCCAAAATATTGTACATTTTAAGATCCATAGTATTGCTTACTTCAAAATTCCATAATATTTGCTTACAATATTTAAAAAAAAATATTTCAAATTTTTAAAAGTTTCTTATACCGTTTCTATATGCATGCATATACTACATGCACCGTACTACATTTGTGTACAACATGGCGGAATGTTAGAACATGGCGGCTCTACAACGCAAAATATCCCTTAAGATTTCTTTCTACATATAATGTATGTAAAACTTAAAAATATTCAAAGCTGACATTTAAAAAAAAATATTTTTTAAAAGTCGTAAGGCTAAAATGATCCGTTAGTTTGTAGCAACACTTTTCAGGAGAAAAATGCAATGTATATGTACACGTAAAAAATAACATTCACTCCAGAAAAAAAGAAGGAAAGCGTTGAAACTAATTTTCAGGATGTTTACTGCAAGTCTTCTGCAGTTTCCTGTTCACAGTAATATGCTTGCATGATTGCATTCGAAATATTGACAGGAAGAAAAAAAAGTGAGTTTTTAACGCAGCATTGCAAAAACAGAGTTTAGGCTTTTTTCTTTCCCTTTTTTTTAAATATATTGCATGATATTGGTTCTTCCATTTTTTTGTGAAAAATTGAACAAAAAATTAACTTACCAGCCAAGCGAAAATTAAATCGGCCCTGTATTTTTTTTTATTTTTTTTAACACATGTTAATCAAAATCTGATCAGAACTATTAAATTTTAAATGATCCACAATTTACAGACAGAAAACTCTGAAACAGAAAATAAAAAGAAATAAATTCGAAATATAGCTTAACCTGAATTTTACATTTTTAATACTATAAGGTGAAGCGAAGTAAGTACGAAAATAGTTCCAGTCTACTTATTAACAAGAAATAAAGTTTGTTCTAATGAAAAATGAGATTTGAAAACTCAAACTTTTACATTATAATTGAATTTTATTAAAATTTACATGTGCCACGGTAAGCCTTCTAAGTAAACACGAAAGATTTGTGTATTTGTTTGTTCATTTCGCAAACAAATCTATAGCGTTGGACAAATAGGTTTGAAATTTTGCACCCGATTAAAAATTTTTAGCTACTTTTTGCTATTTTCAGCTCCTTTCAGTAAACCTAGAGTAAATAATTTGAATCATTTGAGTCACAAAATTCGGTATCGTTAGTGATATTGATGTCATTTGGATGTCACGGTTGTCAGGATTTCAAGAGAAAAAAATGAAATTCCAATGCATTTGAAATAGTTTTTCAAGAGACTACCCAGTTTAACTTTTTCATAAATAAAATGATTTCCTCAGCATGAAGTATTCATATGGGAGGGATGTTCTCAACAAAACTAAATCTTTGGAATGCGAAAAAATTCCGAAAACAATCTCGGATTCCAAGCAATTTTCAAAAGAGCATGTAATTCGGATGACAGGAATACGCGTGGACTATCTTTTTTATTAGTGCGTTTTGGGGAATTTTTTGCATCGGAATTATTTTATTTCGCTGGGGAAATTCCCACAAGGATTCATATATTCAGAACTTTCAATCTTTTAATTGTTTTAGTTTGACAACAGTTAAAGCCTTGGCTTTAAAATGAAACTTGGCATTCTGATAATAGAGTGATTGTGGTGAAAGCAAATGAAAATTGGTGCAGCGATATTGGTTGTAACTCCAAGAGTAAACGTAGAAAATTTTTAAAATTTTGAATAGATTTTGTAAAAATACTGTTAATCTTGATACAGTTGGCTCTATATTTAACGATGTTCTACTTAAGGACGATATTTCAAAGTCCCGGTCCCTCCGATATAAAAAAATCTCTATTTAGAGACGACACTATTTCTGTTTAAGGACGATTTATCTTCTACATGATTAACATTTTTTTTAAACTTCTTATCTGCAGCAGGGGAACCTTCTCTGGGCGAACAAGTTTGGTTTCAATAACAGAATAGGACTTTCCTAGATGTTTGCAATTTTTGAATTAGACTTGTTGCAATGAGGAAAAGGGAGAGGGAGATTACTGTTTCTGGGAAGATGGAATATCCTTCACGGAGCTCTTGGTGCGGGAGTCAAAACAATCAATTGACCGTCCCTGTTGTCTTGTAACTTACAATAGCTGCTCTGTACAATAGCAACCCTTTCTCCCTCCTTCCAAGAAGCAGGTCTTTGGTTATGTGTTCACTTTAGAAAATTCATGGTTGTGTGTAGCAGCACCTTCTCGCACGAACACAAGGCGAGCAGAGAAAAATGGCATCAAAGTATAAACATCTTACGTTACACAAAAAGGTGAAAATAATTGAACAGTGGGAGAAAAGTTTTGGAATTTCAAAAGTCCAATTCGCAAGACAATTTCAGATACCTGAGTCTACTCTCAAGGGTATTTTAGCAAGTAAAGAAAAAATTCTTGAAGCAGCAAAAAGATTTGATTTGGGGATCCAAATCCAAACGACAGAAAATTCAGTGTAGCCGATCAGAAGAGTTTGATAAGGTACTCCTGGAATGTTTTCATGAAGCAAGAGCATCTAACATTTCAATTTCCGGTGTGAAATTTAAAGAAAGTGTTGTTCTTCTTGTTCAGAAAAAGGTTGGAATGTAAAATTTTCAGGTTTATCTGGTTGGCTAGCATAATTCAAAGAAAGATACGGACTTGCATTCAAAAGCATATCTGATGAAAGTAGCTCCGTAGATATAAAAGTGTGGAAGAGTAAAAAATAGAGCTGAAAGGTATATTAGATGGATATGACTAGAAAAACATATTCAATGCAGATGAGAGTGGCCTATTCTGCAATATGATGCCTAATAAAACTTTAACGTATAAGAACGAGAAATGCTTTGGCGGAAAATTCAGTCAAGGTAGTAGTCAGTCAAGGTTCAGTCAGTATAGTCAGTCAAGGTTCAGGCTTCAGTCAAGGTTCAGTCAAGTCGTAAGAAACGATTGACTGTTTTACCATGCTCTAATGCTGATGGATCAGAGAAATTTCCACCTCTAGTTATAGGCAAATCAAAGATTCCAAGGTGTTTTAAGAACATCAATAAGAAATCTTGTGAATACCACCTTCTGTCTCGGTTCTGGAACGTAAATTTCAAAAATAGGATTTTCTAAGTGAGAAAGTGTGCGAAAAGGTTCCTTCATAAGACTTTTCATTCATTTTTATAATCATGTCACCAACTTGTATGTCAGATCACTTGCATCTCCGCTCTCCCTAAAGCTTGCAAAAGTCCTCGAATGAATCTTCATGATGTTGCATTCTCTTTTTCAGACAGTGTAGTTTGTTTTAAATAAACACATGCGGTTATCTGAAAGCGATATTAAGGGGCTTTTAAAAATTATATCTCTGTGTTTCGCAAACAGGTTGCAGCATTTTATGTAACAAATAGTGCTGCGTTACTTTATATTAAAAATCGATATGTACTCAGTATTCGATTCATTTGTTAATTGCACTAACAGTATGAAGGGAGAAAATATAGCTTTAGGTCATATAAAACTAATTTATCTATGTTTGCAATTAATCGATAATAAGCATTGCATCATAATCAGACAAACCTCAGAGAGTTTCTTAGATTAATTATCTAATCATGCATATTTTTATTTCGTTTCCTTCGTTAAAAGTAGTGAAACATTTCATGAGACATTTGAAACAAAAGATAATGAAATTATTTCAGCTCTAACTGAATGATAAATATTTTGAGAAAATGACTTGTAATTTTTGTGGACACGCCGCTTTCAAGTCTGCAAATACTGTGATGTTTGAGGCATATTTACTCTAAGCAGCTTTCCTAAATTAAGTTTAAAACTTTCTAGTTTAATGTTCGAATTCATGCAGTGTAGTATTTTGCGGAAAGAGAGTAATTAATTTAATAATAAATTAAATATGACATTCAATACGAAGAAAACACTTTCTCGAATAAAATTGTTCAACATTATAAAGTGATTAGTGCGGTTGTAATCAGCTTGTATAATAAACTTGTTTTAAATGAAAAATTGTTAAGGAGAAATTTTCGGACGATAACTTTGCACTGTCAAATCAATTTAGACTAACGGTTTGAAAGATTTGTATTGAAAAATAAGAATGAATATGATTTCAGAATTAAATGCTTCTAATCAATATAATAAACAATTATATTACACTTCTTATATCCCATGAAGTAAAAATCAAGCGCAAATTTAGAAGTAGCTCAATCAATTTCGTCAAATTGTACAATAAAATTGTACAATAAAATCAGAAAATCTCTTTCTCTTGCTTAAACTCAAAATTAAACGTTAAATGTGCAATCATACCGAAAAAATAATATGTGGAAAACAGCAACAAAGATATGACTTTGAAATTTTAGTCAGCATGGAATATGGCAGTCCTCTTACGCCTATGCTTGGAACAAATGATTAAGTGCCGAAAAAGTTAGAAGCCGATAATTGGTACATTTCAATGAAAGAACTCAGAAACTCATAGATTGTGTTTAAAAATAATTATTGAAAATTTACAACTCTCTCGAGTGCGTACCTTAAGTTAGGGTTTAGTTTAGAAAAGCAGGCAGGACATTCTGTATTTTTTCCTGCAATCGTTAAAATTCTTTCGGTCCAAGTTATGCGTTGTCTGGAATATTCTTTCATAAAAAAATTGTCACAATGAACTGTCGCATTGAACTTGTCTATGCATCAGTGTAAAGACCAGCATGAACATTTCCGGAGTATCTTAGTCCAGTCACGTTGTCTTTGTCAATAAAACATAGATAAGTACATTCGTCACATATACAATAAATACCTGCCTACTGACAAATAACATCACCAGTAAAAATGCGAGGCAATGGTGGATGTTCATCGAGTTACCTCTAAGTCCACACAGAAGTCATCGATCGCTGACGGAAAAGTAAGCCATCTGGACTCATTTACTAAAAATCAATTATACATCTTCCTGGCAGTAATGAGGATGAGCTGATCTGTTCTTGCAAGACAACCCCACAAACAAAAGACATAACTACCACATAACCTCACAAATGTTAGGAATTTTTGGGGCAACCCGGTGTTCAGGAGTTTAAAATAGTTTAAAATTCGTATTCTACGCCTCAAATAGTTAAATTCTGCTTTTTGTAGCATCAAAAGCGGTCAACAAGAACTCGAGATACGGAGTTATGGGTTTCCCTATTGGTTTGTATAGCATTTTCTTGAAATCTCGAGCAATATTGGTCCTAGGCCTTCGGTAATCTCACGTTTGGAGATTTAATTTTGATACAAAATTTGGCGATATTTGTCCAGATTCGCCAATCGTGGCGACATTTCGGACATTTGGTGCGATTTTCCTAATGGAGCTTGTAAATTTAATTTTTCTGCATTAACATGCATAATAGCCTAATATTACTCTTCTATTACGCAATCATAATCAAGTCTGTTCTAGTGCATTCTGCGGATGGTTCTCTCTAGAACCTTCTACGCTGTTCGTCGTAACGTATAAAAGTAGCTGGTTTCCCAGTTCAATCTGAGTCGTGTTTCTCCTTGATCAGAGAGCAGATCTCCGTGAAAGCTTAAGGCTTTCTATTGACGCTGTAGAAACGTTATTTCTGCTTGCCTATTTGAAGCTTTGTTTTTAAGTGCTGTGTGTAAATTTTTCTTTGAGTCTTGAGGGACTGTTAGTGTTATCCCTCGTAAATTTCCACTGAATTTTTGCCTGTGGAAGTGTTTTATTTTGCATGAGAATTTCAGCATTTGTGAAAGCTTCGGTACTGAGCGGACTGTTATAAACGAGCTACTGGCCGTTAGTGCCTGCGAATTTTGTAAAGCTCATTGTTCGACGAAGTTCTAGAAGCAATAAAGCTTGTGTTCCATCCTGGCAAGTGTACTCTTTACTGGAACTTTCTACACCAACTGGACTTTAGAACGACGAACTCAGGAATTAGTAGAGTATTCTGCAACCCTCACATAACCACCGCGCATTAGAGCGTCGGTCTCTTCCTACATTTACATAAGTATTCTGAGGACCCTTTAAGTGAAATGACGAATATTCAAATGTAAAACAATGTTTACTCGTGCAATGTGCATGTAAGTTGCATCTGACAATTCATATATTTTGTCGTAAGAAATTGCCAGACACATTGCTGTAGAATTGTATGGGCCTGTGGGGCTCAAGTTTCTCCAGCAAAATAAATTTATGTCTTAATCTTCTACAAGTTTTTATCCAATTGTAGGACAATATGTATTATTTATATGCGTGACTAAGCTAATAATATCTATTCACCCATTAAAATTTAAAAACTGAAAGTAATATTTTAAAAGTTGGGAAATGGACTAACCAAACTCTTATTCCAAAGAAATATCTCTCTATTCTAAAAAAAAAGTAAAGGCCGCTGTCAACAGCTTGTTGGGCTATCTTTTCTTAAACCGTAGGGATTTGAATTTCGAGAAACATGTCCACGGATTTGGAAAATTCCGAGGAACCTGATAAGCTGACTTAAATTTTGAAAATCGATTTATTTTAGAAGATAGTAATAAAAACTGAAAAACCAAAGCATAATGGTTGCCAGATTTGGCATAAAATCATTCATTCCTTTCCAACAAAGCAATCCCAAGTATGTAGAATCGCGTGAAATTGACAAACATGAAGTAGAATGACACCCATTGTACGCCAAATTAATGATTATGTGCAATAAATAACTCAAAGTGTGTTACACAAAGTTGACAAATTTCAAATAGTAATATCGCTTAGACAACAGGAGTTTAGAATAAGCGATTATTCGTTTTTCCAAAACAGAATAACCAATTGTAACGGATTTTAAAAGCGCCATATTCGCATTAGGTACGATCTGGCAAAATGGTATCTTTCCAAGCAGGGTAGATCTAATCCACGAGTTCAAAAATGTTAGAACCCAATATCTTGAAAATGAAAAATAATTATAAAGCAGATTATTTTAAAGCCTCTTCAGTCCAGCTGGAGTATTTGCTACCAGTTAGAAATATTTGGTGGCGTTAACTATGCCATTATAGCACTTTGGATATTTGCCAGCGCAGAGAGATGATATAATTCATGGGGCTAAATAAGCCACTCTGCAAAGGATTATATATTTGATAATATGGATAACGGTTTTCCGGGAACCTTACATGAGCAGTCATTATAGGTTGTGAGCATGTGTCAATCGCCAAATAATGAAAAGTCGCCATGGGTGTCAAGCTATCTTAGCTGTTCCAGATAGAATGTTACCGAGGTACACATTGCTTGGTTCTTGCACGTTGCTTGGAACATAAAAATTTAAACTTCGCACTATTTTTAATTATGTAAAACCCATGGAACACCTTGCATATTAGTCATTTATAACGATTTTTCATAATTTGGCGACATATGTATAATTCGTAATTAGCTCTAAGAAAACAGTACTTCATAAGTTTTCTTTGATAAAAACTACAGAACAGCTAAGATAGCCTACCACCCATGGTGACTTTTCATTATTTGGCGATTTACACATGCTCACGACCTATAATTACTGCTCATGTAAGGTTCCCGGAAAACCGTTATCCATATTTTCATATACAAAATCCTTTGCAGATTGACGTATTTAGCACCACGAATTATATCATATCGCCGCGCTGGCAAATATCCAAAGTGTAATATAACTTACTATAACTGCTATAATGGCATAGTTAACGCCACCAAGTATTTTTTGTGGCAGCAAATACTCCAGCTGGACCGCACCGGCTTTAAAATAATCTGCATTTTAATTATTTTTCATTTTAAAGATATTGAGTTCTAACATTTTTGAACTCGCCGTTCAGATTCATCCTGCTTGGAAAGATACCATTTTGCCAGATCGTACCTAATGCCAATATGGCGCTTTTAAAATCAGTTGCAATTAGTTATTCTGTTTTGGAAAAACGAATAATCGCTAATTCTAAACTCCTGTCCTCTAAGCGAACTTACTATTCGAAAATTGTCAAATTTGTGTAACACACTTTGAGTTATCTATTTCATATACTTTAATTTGGCGTAAAATGGGTGTAATTCTACTTCATGTTAGTCAATTTCACGCGATTCTACATACTTGGAATTGCTTTGTTGGAAAGGAATAAATGATTTTATGCCAAATCTGGAGAATATTATGTTTTATTTTTTCAGTTTTTTATTAATATCTTCTAAAATAATTCGATTTTCGAAATTTAAGTCAGCTTATCAGGTTCCTCGAAATGTTCCGTATCCGTGTTCATGTTTCTCGAAATTCAAATCCCCCGGTTTAGGAGAATATAGCCCAACAAGCTTTTGACAGCGGCCGTTACTTTTTACTTTCCGAACATGTACCATGTAAGGAAAGTATTGTAATCATGAAAAAATTCGACTTCGAGATTTTGGTGTTTTTACGCGTTTTGAGGGCTTCTGAATCCATTTATGCTATTTTTACAAGATGTATGTATGTATGTGTGTATGTGTGTATGTGTGTTTCTGTGTATGTGAGTGAACACGATAGCTCCTGAACGGAGCATTCGATTGAGCTCAAATTGGATATATATGTCATAAACCACCGTCGCAAGACCGGTATTGATTTTGGTGTAAATAGGACTTATAGTTTTTCTACAGGGCTACGACAAAGATTTCTTTTACATTATGGCCTATGGGGGGAATTTCTTGAAAGTGCGCTAGCGTTTAAACGGTAGATTCGATTGAGCTCAAATTGGGTATATATGTTATAAACCACCGTTGCAAGACCGGTATTGATTTTGGTGTGTATAGGACTTATAGTTTTTCTACAGGGCTACGACAAAGATTTCTTTTACATTATGGCCTATGGGAGGAAATTCTTGAAAGTGCGCTAGCGTTTAAACGGCGTATTCGATTGAGCTTCAATTTGGTATATATGTTTGAATTATTCATCGATTAAAATTTATTTAAATGCTTGATAATGATCTTAAACGTAATAGTGTTCGGAAAGTCGAGTGGAGACACTCCAGATTTTTTTTAGAATAGAGAGAAACGCACTGAAAATCATTTTACCGGGATTTAAATTATAAACATGTGCTTAAACACGGATCAAAAACCATCGTGTGCTTGTGACAAAGGTGCACGCTGACAGTAGAATGTAGCAGATTTATATACATAATTATTTAGTTTAATTGCATCCCTTAGTGTTTAAATAGTGTCCTAGTGTAACTCTAAGAAGGTTTTAATGATGCAAAAATCATAACTCGGATAAACATACAAGATATAGCAACCAAAACAAATTAAGCCAGTACGAAAATCATTGTTTATTCAAAGTGAAATAAAGCACTTAACATCCATTAAATTTTTACCATTGTTTTCCCCAAAAGAGCATCAATGGATACTTTTGAGCATACTTACACGATTATGTGTCCTTTGTGCTTAATCTGTGAGCGTGTGCGAAAATAGCAAGTTACGTAGCGGAATAATTTAAAGCATTCTGAAGTCTTTAATTAAAGCAAAACGAAGGTTACCGTATGTTTATTTGGAATACCTTGTATCCTATTACCTGGAAGCATTAAGCAATAAGTATTCAACCTTTTAAGGTAAGGTACTATTATTAAATCCAAAGAAAGATATAAACTTAATTAACAAATTTCCAATTCACTGTGCTTAAAGGAAGCAGATCTAAGAATCTAAACAGGGAACGTATGCTGTGCGAAATGTGTTTATTCCATCAAAGTAAATTGGAACGACTTAAAATATTAATGTCTCTCAGTAAGGTAAAACTGTTTTGAATTTAAAATGTTTAAATAACTTATAAGTTTCGGATGTATTAATTTTAAATTACTCATTTTAGACACCTATTTACAAAACTATTTTTTAAGTATGATATTTAATATTACTAACTGCAACTAAACTACAATCAAAACTGTTTTTTCAGTAAGATAAAATAATTTATCTGGTATGGGATATTTTCCAGAATAACTAAAGAATTGGTGAAAAGCAACATTAAAACCCATTTAGAATTCATCACTTTTATTTAGTACTTTATACTGTATTGCTTTCTTTTGGTAACTGAACAAATCCAAGAAGTAGATAGCAGCAACATATTTACTTTGTTTCTTTACGTGTATTTTTATAAGCTTTTATTCTATTTTTTCTATAGATGGAACCATGCTTGGTACTCGTGACGTATGTTTGGAGCAAACTTTGCAAACAGTGGCGATATATCAAAAGTCGACAAGGCTGGCCACTTTTGACGATTCATCACCAATTTTGGCGCCAAAAAAGAGTTTTCTAAAACTGAACCCAGCATGCCGATATATTCTATATTCGGCGAGAATTTGCCAAAAACTGCTGTTTTACAATAGGAATACTTTTTTAGTTATGGCGAATTAGATTTGATATTGGCCACAGATTTGATATTAGCCACCACGGCCTTTTAAAATATTTCGTGGAGCTAAAATTGGTCAATTGAAAAGGATTATGTATAACAATATATCGGGAACTGTTTTAATTCCAACCATCTTAAGAAATGAATATCGATTACACGCATTCGTAGATATCCATATAATCACCTGACAATGAAACATCGCTATAGTAAGAAAATATTTACATAATTTGCAGAAAAATCAATAGTCTTCGAGAACATTAAGAATTTGGAGAATATAACATTTTCCCGCAAACAACGTTGGCCAGGGACCACCAGATGTTTATTGACTGCTACGTAGCAATACCGAACAACAAATCTATATTAGATAAGATCATAGTTATAAAAAAGAACACTTTTTAGTACATTTCTTGTTACCTTTATAAACACTCCTTATACAGTCCCCAACCTAACTTTCGTATCATTTTAATGATACTAAGCTGGGTTGGGGGTTAATGATACATAGGTTTGGAGTGCTGTTATACAAAACAGCAAGTGCTATTCTGTATAACAGCATTCAAGCATAAAGCTATTTTATCGTTACAGATAAGTTTACCATAAGTAGCAGAATGCAACCGTAAAGCTATATGAACATGAAAGGTAACTTTATGGTGAATACTGAAAGAATTCGAAATTATTTGAGTTTACACAAAATGGAGGAAGTCTAATTTTAAAGAAATCTGATATGGACACCACATGACTTCCTTGTACGTCTATTAAATATAAATATTTTCGGTGCACTCCATCTAACCTTATTTTGTTTGGAAGAGATAAACTACTCCTATAATACTAAGGTTTAGCGATTTCTAGCCATGTTTCAGATATCGCCAAGCTGGGTTCAATTTGTTAAAAGCCGTTAAAAGCCGACATGCTTGAGTTAGCGAGATTTTGGTCATAGCCGAAATGGTGATTCATCACAGACATATAATGAATTCAAGGTATCCGTAGATCATAATGTATTTAGAGTCTTTCGGGTGACCCCGTGTAAGTAAATTACACAGTTGATTGCAATAAAAAAGAAATGAACAGTTAGGTGTTACAATAGTTCTATATACAAAATTTCAACATTCTACAGCTAAAATTTTTAGAGTTATGCGAAACACGTAATGATTTTTGGCGTGAAATTTGGTGATATTTCTGCAAAACTTGCCAATGTCAATGACAAATGGCGAGATTTTGGTCATGGACCAAACAATGACTGGTATTGAAATTCTTTTCGGTGGCCCTGCAAATAAACTCTCCAGTTGACAGGAATCATAAATCGAGATGCACAACTAAATGTTACAACAATCTTACATATAAAATTTCAACAATCTATGACTGATAGTTTTTGAGATATGCGAGTTACATACATACATAAGTGCACGAAAAGTCGCCAACCTCTGCAACTTTTGAGGGAGGCACTTGAGCGTCGTCGGATCATTATCTAACTAAACGATAGGATGGTATTTTGCTTGAAATGAATGAATGTCTCGAAAACTGCCTTTAACCGTAAAGTGTAGGAATTTTTTTGTGTGTTCCTGTAGTACTATAAGTGATTACGACACTATTTTTATTGGATATATTCTTTTTGCAATCCTTAACAACATAGATCACTTTTGATTCGTTTGAAATAACTTAATACCTCTAAAATGGGCTTTAATGAATTTCTGCCCATGGAGAGTAATGTAAGAAAACTCTTTTGGATGGCCCTGCAAAAATACTAGCCAGTCGAACCAAAAAGAGAGTTGAGCTACTAGATGTTAGAACAATATTAAATATAAAATTGCAACATTCTACGACTAATAGTTTTTGGGATACACGAGTTACATGCATACGTACGTAGGTATGTACAGGCGTCAGGGAAAAACTGGTCAAGATGGACTTGTGGTCGGTCCAAATGGTTAGAATATGCATTTATTTGAACATTAAAACATACGTACGATGGGATGTATCGCAAAAACTCTTAAAAGTAAATTTAGCGGAATTCAAAATCTATTTTTTTTGTAAAAATCTAGATACCAAAATTTTTCACAAACTTATTACTTCCTTGCACTTCATACAAGAAAGAAAAAACCTCTTCCCCTTTGTAAAACAGTTTTTTTGATAGGTACATACACTGGATTCAGTTACTTTTTTCAATTTCGTTTCTGGATACTCATCTCCCCTCCTTAAGAAGAAAAGGGGGGGGGGGAAATGGGGGAGTTCATTTGAAGATATCAGTTGACTACGAACCCACAATCAAAATCAAAATCTATTTAGCACATTAGTTATATCTATTACTTATTATCATCAATATCTTCATCAAATAAACAATAGCAACCAATATTCGCAAAATCGTAACAAAGAAAGAAAAAAAAACACCGGGCACCAACTGCCCATGAATCTGCAATTCAAATCAAAGGACAATGAAAGCAGTCCCAACCGCCAGCACGCCCGACCGTTAGCATCTCTAGTCCTACTGAACCTACCCAGCTACCAACTGTTGGACTAGGTCATTTGCTGACCGGACAGCCACGGAGGACTGGTATACTCACCCTCGGGTTCAGTGTACAGAACCCGGTACCTCCACGGCGCGGGACTCGACGGTGAGCCCTTTGCAACGGACCACCGTCGTTGTACTTGTATACCCGACGGACCACATAACGTTTCTGATTGTTGGAGACGGCAGCGATTTTCAATAATGTAAAGGTGGGTACATGCACAAACGTAGCTAGGACAAGCAAGGCAAAAAATAACCTTGACTACAATAGTTCCAGTTCAAGTCCTAGATGTCCATTTTTTGCTGCTGTTGTTGTTATTTCAGGCAAATTTGGACGTGTTCTATCTTTTTAAGGAGGGCATATGTGGGTAGAAAGACTTTTTATGGGATTGTAACTCGTATTCACGTTACATATTGAGAAAACTGCAAAAAATTCAAAACCGATAGATCTATAGCCTCGCAAGACCACCAGAATTCTAGACGTGCACACTTCATCCATCCCCCACTGCTCAGTAACTTACCCACTTCAAAAAGTGCTGCAGATTCGTTATCCTTGACTTATGATTTCCTTTTCGACAGTGTAAAGCTTTGAAACCTTCAGATAAGGTTTTCCTTTCAAATTCGCCATTTTCAAGGCAAATCAGCTTAGATCGACTGTCAATCATTTGAGGATTTCGTATAATCCAGCCGATTTTTGTTACGGCTCGACGGACCAAATGTAATGGCCGAGGTGTGCTTGATAACATTATTAACGGCAAGTGAACTGCAACAAACGAAATTTATTTATCGAAATTTTAGAGCTTTTCCTAACGCTCTGTGAAATGAGACGTAGAAGGTTAAATTATCGTCGAACAGTGGCTGAATTAATTTAATGTTCTAAATGAAAACATTGCCACAAATAATGATTTAATTTACAAACTAAAATTTGTCACAGAGTTATAATCTGTGAGCGTTGACAGGTGTCAACATCGGCCTTATTATGAATAGCCAGCACCCGCGTTGCATTAAATTCGCGAAACGCGAGCTGCGACATGTTGACGAATTACTTCACTTCAAACTTCACTTTGTTTTCTAATAACATTGTTAGATTATATGCCATAGATAATAATATCTGCGTGCCCGATCTTCGCACAGAAAGAAAGAAATATTTCTCTTACTCCTGAATTCGTTGAAATTAAATTACATCGTTGTGAAAACTCTAAAAAAAGTAAATTCTTTAGTGATTAGTTGATTAGTGATTAGTGACGTAAATTTTGCCGTGCTAATACTTAAGATGATGTACAAACTTGGTATGATGCATGATTAACTTAAGAACTGCGCTATTTACAATTTTAAGTATTAACATAAGATGAGATAAATGTAACAACAGCAAAAGAATTATAAAAATAAAAATAATAAAAATAAATGTCACCATTCCTTGATGTAAAAGGATTACGTAAAAAGCGTTTTTAAAACAAATCTGTTCGCATTGAAAATGCTTTATTTCTGCAGAGTAAAATTTTGATTTTAGGTTTCAGTTCTAGCATTACGCATCAAAAATAAGGTAACATATGATGCAGCAAACATTTGCTTAATGTTATGTAACGTGTAAAACAGGATAGGATCATTTTGCATAAAACCACGCTTCAATCGATGCAGTAGTTTTTTTTCCTTTTTTTTTAGCCTACAGAAGAAACACACATTTTAGTATTGCCTTATCCGATTCTGATCATTGTGCAAAGATTAAAAATTCGTGCATTTCCCACCGACATGCTTGCAAGGAAATGCCTTGTATTTCCTTACATGCCTTGCAAGGAAAAACAGCATTATCTCTCCTCGCTTTGATAGAAAAGCTCAAACTTGAATGTGGAGAGAACAGTTTGGACTGAAACTTTCTTTATATAAGTCAGATTTAATAGATTTAAACTTTCTCCAGAGAAAAGGGATAATTTTGTTGAAAACCGCGTTTAAATCGGTCGTGCTGTTATTTAGGCTATAGACGAAACATTCTTTTGAAAATTGCCGTTTGTATGCAATGTCATTCAAAACTTTTAGGGGGGAGGGATATAAGGGGTGGTAGAGGGAACGAAGATAGTTCAGAATAACACAGCAATATGAGGTCGGAAAGATCGTCTACGTGTACCTGTTAATAATCGTTTTGGAAGATGCGTTCCAGTACTGCTCGCCCAAAGATGAAAGATCGGCTTTGGCGCGATGCCAAAAAAAATAGATGCTGCGATATGTTTCACAGGAAAGATGGGTTCAGATGTGCAAGGGCTCTTAAAATTTTATACGGTAGTAGTGTTTTTTGAGTCATTTGGACTTTCATTTCTGATTTTCCGAAATTCCGTATTGCCAATTGGCCAAAATCTAGCTGAAAAGTGGCTAAATTGGCAACCCTGTCCGCATATACTAGGCAGAGAATTTCTTACTCATCTGAACCCATCTCTGCGTTGAAACAAATCACAGAATCCATTTTTTTTTTTTTTTTTTTTTTTTTTTTTTGGCAGCGCGCCAAAGCCGACCTTTTATCTTTGGGCGAGGAGAAATAGTTCACTTTTCGACCATTAGTTTAACAGAAACTAATGCATCTTTTTCAGAAATCACTTGACTAAAATTGATAGTTTACCGATTCCACTTCATTTCTCTTGGGAAATCATCGAAGAAAGCCCATTATTTATGAATTTCAATTAAGAAATTACACAAAAACTACAGCACTGCTTCCAAATTGATTATTAAAGGGTACACGAAAACAAAGTTTCCGATCCCACAATGGCTGCCTCATTCTGAACCGTCTTCGTTCTCTCTAGGACCTTCACATTTTTTTTTCCGCAAGAGTTACGGATTACCCCGTATAGTGATAAATGTTGAAAATTGCTGAAATTTCCATAAAATAAAAAATATTTTTTTTTTTCTGTTTTGAATTTCGAAAAAATCGGTGCGTCAGGATCTTTCCAACTGAATCCTCATAGTCAATTTCAACCAATCTTCTAGATCCGACTTGTTGAATAGCAACACATTTTCTACCTTGGTAAAAATGATTCAAAATTTCTTCATTTCTCACAAACATGGTTTGAAGGAAAACAGTATTATCCCTCTTCACAAATACTACGTCCCTAAGCTTTGGCCAAGATCGAGAACTGTCTAGATTGCACTTTTTCTATAGGAATAAATTTTCACGAGTTTTAAATATATGTCGTAGTAATTGAAAATCAAATTTAGTTTAGTTCTAAGAGAACTTTATCTCCGTCATATTTGATTACCCTTGCACATTATTTTTACACGAATATATAAATTTTTCTTGTTAAATTTCAAAACAATTTATAAAGCTGATATAACATTTTTTATGGGTATAGTACTATAGTTAATATTTCATGGGCTGTTTCCTAAATGGCTATAGTAATTGTCTTGTTAATTTTTTGTTTGCCAAATACCTGAGTGATAGAACTTGAACATCCCACGCCTTATATTAAAGAGAAAATCTACTTTAGAGCTTACTAAAAATAAATAAGGTTCTTTAACGTTTTGCCTGTATCACAAGCGCATCATTTTGACATATCTTAAAAAATATATAAACTGACGGGTTATGTAAAGCTTTTTTAGAAACTCGCTGTTCGAGGATAGAGCTAATGTCTGAAACCAAGCTTTAAAGCTGAGTTTCTTCCAGAGAATTTTTAATTTTGCAAGAAAAAAACGCGTAGAACTATTTTATGAAAATAAATGATGCAAACTTTATCTTAAGCAAAAATAAATCTAAAGCATCTACACTCTTGTCTGTTGAATCCTCTGTTTTTTTTTTCTAAATTTCATTCATTTTTTGTGAATTTTTAGGTTTTAGCTATTTCGCAGATACAAATTGAGCTGCAACATAAGTAAATAAATATTAGAATTTTTCAAATTATTCCTATAGAAATGAAATTATAAAATCCTGTTTTATAGGAATAAGTATTCAACAAAATTCAGCTGAAAAGCCATATCACATCACAGTGTTTGAATTTCGAATTGCGCGGTTTTTCATTTCTCTCTGTCCTGTTTCGCTTTTGTAGGTGAATTCGTGTGATACGCTATTTTACAGAGGTGTTCTTTTAGTTTGGAGGAAAAACTGTTCGGTTATCCTAACTCGCGTAAACTTTGAAATACAAAACTCCGTCGTGTGATAATGTCTTAATGGACGTGAATGGACGCCAGTGGTTCATAAGAATATGACCAGTGATATTCTTATGAACCACTGGCATATCCAAGGAGCGGACATTTTATACAGTAGATCTTTCTGCAATCTAATAAATAAATATGAAAGATTGTTCCTTTGGTATACAAGTCCACATCGACTGAATTGAAATGCTGCACAGATATGTAAAACCATAGGGTTACGAATTTTCGGGACAACCCGCTGTTCTGGGGTTTAAACTACTTTAAAATTCGTATTCGAAGCAACTATAGTTCGCATTCCATCCTGTCAAGTGAACTGTTCACTAGAACTTTCTACACCTACTAGACTTTAGGACGACGAAACCAGGAATCAAACAGAGTTTTCTGCAACAAGGACGCAGACGACTTTGAAAATCCAAACGTTCGCCGATTTTTCACTATTTCCAGCTCGAACAAAGTTTTCCCGGTATTCCACAGAGTTTAAAGTAAGTAATGTCAGATTTCTAGTACAGTCGAGCCCATTTAATAGAATATCGGTTTAAAGAATATCTCGCTTAATGCAATACATTTTCAGTGTATCAAGCCTTTGTAAATAGTCGATGTGGTCCCGGATAATGGAATATTACAGCACTTATTAGAATAATTTTTTGTGGCAAATGAGAAACACAAATTCCTAATTTTCGTGATTCCATTCGGCTTGTAAGAGCTCTTTGAGATCATAAAGATTGAATATTGCATTTTTTTTCACGAGACCAACAAAATAAACATTAAATGTTTCAAAGATCTTTCTACATAAACCATTGCGACAGCAATTATTAGATAGACATTCGTTTTAGAAACTATAATTCATTTTTGAATTGCAAATCCATTTACAAGAGTCTTACGTCGTGGTTTTAAATTCGTCGTAGATTATTCCTTCCGCTATCATGAGACGTTAATGATTAAGTTGCAGCTAGGAAAAATAAAATTCGATTCTGTGATGAAAGGGCGTTTCGAAGGGTTGTCAAAACTAAAAACTGGGAACTGAGAAAATGTTTTCCGTTATTGACACTAAATCTCATTGTCAATAGATACCAGTGAATGCGTAAAAAAAATCTTTTTTGCTCATATTTAATTCTTTTGTCTGAAAATTGTCCAAAAATCAGGAATTATATATGAATATGCAAAGTTTCAGCTTGATCAAACAGTAACCAGTCAGTTAAAATTCGAAATTACTTTCCGAACTGAAGTAACATAATAACAACAAGCTAATAAAAATCTTGTAATAATATCTCATTTCCAAAACTGTACTTTTATTTTTGTGCCAAAACCATTTTATTTTCATTTTTAAACAGGTTATACAGTTTTTATACATCTCTTACTTTTTCTGCGTAGGAAATATTTTATAGCAAAACTACAGACGTCGTTTCAGCGAAATAAATTTGGGGGTAAATGCTATAAAGCCTATTTATTTACAGATCTAGAGACAATTTTATGAACTTGAAACCTTAAAACTCAATGTTCAAAATTCTAATAAATTAATCGTTTTAAACTGATACAGGCTCTTTATGATAAACGCACAAATTTTGGCAACGTATAATGTTCTGAATTTTATATAATCATTTTATGAAGATCTCTTATTGCAAAATAGTTGACGTTTTGTTCTTAAGTGAAACATTTAAGACTGAACACTATAAAGAAAGATTTTTCGTTAAATATTTATTTCTGATCGGATTTAATTTCTATGAGTTATTCCAGAGAATGAAATGCACCGCATTAAGAAATATATTAAAGAAAATTTTTTAATCATTCAATACATTATCAATACCTTATTTTTAAGGTCATCTCAACTTAAAAACTATCTCTTTTTTTTCACATGCAATGCCAAAGGACAGTAAACACTAGCCAATTTATGAAATATGAGAACGTGCGAAGTATAGGTTTTAGGGATAAATGTTTCTTCTTTGCATCTAATCTGATTTTTATCTTTTATGTCTAATCGATTTTGTAAAAACTCTCCCAGAAAAGCTTTTATCGAAAAACGTCTTGAACATACAATCTGTCACTTTTTTTCATGCCTTCCAAGTAAAAGAAGATGGAAGAAATTATCGTAGGTAAACAGACTCGAGAAAAGTTGTATAAGCCGGCTTTTAAAATTTTGCCTGAAAATTATGTTTTCCTGAAAAAAAAAATAGTTTTTGGAACTTCACAGAATGCTGTTTTTAATTAAATATTTTTTTCATCGTAATTCTATAGGGTAAAATGTAACGATAAATATTTAAAAACTACTTAAGAATTTATACATGTTATTAAAATGTATAACGAACTTTTTTTTATAAAGAATAAGATGTTTTGGATTATAGAATTATATTCTATTAAGTAAATCAAATATTCAATCTTTAAATAACAAAATACCTAATATTTTATTCAGTAAAAGGATTTAAATTTACAATTTAGAACTTCTTAATTACATGTACGTAATTAAATAAAGTTACTGCTGTTTAATCTTTTTAGTCCAGGGGGAAAAATTCTGTATTTATTTCTTTTTCCGCGAAATATTATTATTTTCTATCACTGTAACCAAGCTTATATTCGAAAGAAAAGCTACGTGTATATTCTGATTATAATAAAGTTTTTAAGCGCCTCGTCATTTAAGTAAAATAATCATAGTGTATAAACTAGATAGCTATTCTGTTGCAACTAATGGGTGTGTAGGGAGATAGAAAAAAATAGCTCTTGCTTATAATCTTTAATCCACTGTAGTCCGTTAAAGATCAAGAAAATATTATCCATATGATATCGAATATTACGTTGAAGTATAAAATCTCGAAAATATCGCAAATAAATTTATTTCTTTCTCGCTCTCATGTTTTCGACAATGTTTGAAGTGCATTATAATGCAGTTCTTGTCTGGCACATTCTAAATTATTTGTTCTATCTGTAGAATAATAATTTCTTCTCTACGTTTCTTCTTTACTAAGGCGAATAATGTATCCGCTTCCAAGATAGTTCGTACAGTGGCATATATGCGCTTAAGCTGGGGTTAACTTTTCCTTCGTATTCAAATCCTAATTTAAAGGGTGATTATAATTCAGCTGCCCCTATCAAGAAAATTCTACAGCTAAAACGAGGAAACGGATTATAATCATATTCGGTATATAGACTATACATGAGATACGCTGAAGGAATTCTGAAAAAAAAAATTAGTTCAAAAAACGTCCACTAGGCGGCGCTCTGAATGGGAAAAACAGCAAATTTAACATGGAAATGACTAACTGGAAAAGTACAAACAATAGCAACATTTATGCACTAGTTTTTGATCATTCAATATTAATCATAATCTTCCTTGAGCTGAATTCGCTTACAAAACGCCACCTAGTACGCATTTTTGGAACTAAACTTTTTTTAACCCTTTGAGGCGCAACCCTTTCCCAATGCTGAAAAAAGGGCAGCCGTTGCCATCGCTCTACTTAACTACCATTAAGATGGCGGACGATCGAAACCTTCATTGCGTGCCACAAATCTAGAGACCCTTTTTTGACGACAGCTGGCTGTGCCGGCACAATTGCGATGATGTGATAGATGTATAAGGCAGTTCAAACATTCCGTCCGTGAAAACGCTTTAATACGACTTCGAAGTTCCAGAACGTTCTGGATATTCTAAAATATCTTCGAACCTTCTTCAAACATCTTCAAACTTTTTAAACTCGATTCTCAGCTGCTTCACGTACTTCCCATTAGAGGAACATTTTACATCATTATCGGACATTCTGAAACACACTAGAATATTCTGTCTGTAACATTCTAAAGCATTCAGAAACACTCTGGCCAGTCTCGATTACTTGTGCACTCGATTCCCAGCTACTGCTGTGACTTTTCTTTGGTATCCCATTGGTGAGATGCCATCTTTTGACCACCATATATCGGAACCTAATTCTGCCCTTCTAAACCAAAACTTTGTTCATGGTTGGAGGATGGAAAGCATAACCTCCATGGGGCTGCGTTTGTTGGCTGCGGAGTTACAGTGGCACGTACAACTTCTATACATACAACTTCATAAGGAATTTCGTCAATGCTGAAGTTTCCCTTCAACTAAAAACCTTCTTCAGTTTTCGTCCTGTCCTGAGCAGTGGCGTAGCCAGAAATTTTTAATGGGGGGTGGGGGGTGTTACGACTACTGCAACTCACATATATGAATACATGAGTGTGATAAGGGAGTGAAGAATATACATTTTGTATGGCAAAAAATTCCTCATGGAGGGGGGAGGGTGTTATGACCCCCCTAACCCCCCTTGGCTACGCCCCTGGTCCTGAGCATATTCCTTCACCTATTCCATTTTCTGTTCTGTTCTTTATCAGCTTGTTCCACCTTGCTTTCCGCCATTTTCTCGGTCTTTCGCTCTGTTTATCACTGCAGGTTTCCAGCAAAGTGAAAGGTTATGTATTCCATACACATTCATCGGTTGGACATGCCTGCGACATTTTTCAATATTTGTTATGATGTTTGCCTTAATAGTCATCCCTGCAGACTTAGTTAATCATATTTGCGCTCCAAATAACAGAACACTTTCATACAATGCTTACGTTTAATATTTATTCAATATTAGAAGTTCATTGATGTCATGACTTTTGACCCCGTGTCTCCGAACCCAACCCCTGCAGTTATAAACCATACCAAATAACCCCCGATGGACTGCGCTGGTTGATTGAGCGCACATAAAAATTTCCTTTTTTTAAAATTAGATTTCTTTAAAGCACATGCTTTTTTGTTTGCACCAGTTTTTAATATTTAGAAACTTATTTAGTTCAATAACATATGTTATTCCAAAAGCGTACTCCTAAAACATTTGTTAAAATTCAATTAAATTGTACAGCTCTGCACAAAATACTCATAAGAGTAAAATAAACACACTGTGAGGTAGAACCTTTCTGTAGTTTGTTTTATTATTATGGGCATTTCACGCTAAGTTATTCAACTTAGCATCTATTATTATTTTCAAAAATTCAAAACCTCCCAAACAAGGCTTTAAAGTCTCTCTCTCCTTTATATTTACAACTGCAAAAATAAATAATCTTTAAGGAATACAGACTTTTGGGGCAGCTAGTCTCATCCCAATGTTATTTTTTTAAAGTGCTTTTTTAAAAAATTCCTTAAAAGATCTGGCCTTATGTTTATTCAACTAAAAACTGAGAGAGAATTTCTGAAACACTTTAAGTGAACTTAAATATTAACACGCTTTTTCCTCTCTCGAGACCCTGCATGTTTATTTATAAGTAGAGGGAATATTTTTTCACTCTACTTTGAAACTTTAAAAAAATAAAAATAAAAATATATGCTTTCTATATCTATACTACGCACCGCAGGATTTGCAGCTGAAAAGCTGTTTTGAGATAAAATTAACAAAAAAAAGTATTTTGTGAGTAAAGAAGTCTCATTGTGAATTGCTTTCAATTTTTCTTTTCTTATTAATAAAACATCAAAACAATAAATGGAACATAAGCTGATAAAGCAAGAAAAACTTTAAGTAACTATAAAAGTATAATAGTTAAGAGTTTGTTAAGGCTACTTACTACGGTTTACTTTGTTTTAAATTCTTGTTTCTGAAAACTGCAGTACTATGAGGGAATGACGCAATTAAGCTGAATTTTCAGCAATTACAAAGTACATTGTGTTATGCAAACTAATTGAACTTTAAGATTCATCACACGAATGTGAGGGCTGGCTGAACAGCACCCTCTGAACTGCTTTTCAAACCGTATATATATATATATATATATATATATACTAGCTGAAGTACCCTTCCTTGACGAGTTAGTGAATGCAAATTTCCAAAAAGCAAGAACTTTCGTCAGCATTGTAGGAGTACACAGAATGGATGGAGTATGTTGCCAAAGTAAAGAAAGCGAAGTTATAATTTTTATGTATTGTTAAAATATTACAGGTTAAGAGAGTCACTAAGTAATATCATTTCATTCGCTTTAGTCGTAATTATGTGATGCGCGAACGAATATTTACGAATATAGAAATAATTTTCGCAAAATCTCAAAATCTAATCAACATCTTTGAAAAATTGGAAGCCTAGAATTTAAGTTGAGTGACAACCTATCATGTCACCCAATTTCGTTTCATTCCCTGCAGTCTTTATTTCGTGATGCTGGAACAAAATTTCAGCATTTTAAAACGATTTTCGCAAAATCTCCAAATGTAATCAAAATATTTTAAAAATTCAACGCCTATAAATTAAGATTAGCAACTACCTATCATATCACTAAATTTCGTATCATTCGTATTAGTTGTTATTACGTGATGTTTGAAGAAATATAAACGTATTTTGAGAGAATTTTCACAAAATCTCAAAATCTAATGAAAATGTTTAAAAAATTGGATACCTATAGTTTATGTTGAGCAACCATCTATCATGTGACCAAATTTCATATCATTCGCTTTAGTCGTTATTACGTAATGCGGGAACAAAGATTCACTCAGTTTTAAACGATTTTCGCAAAATCTCGAAATCGGATCGATTTTTTAAAATTAGATGCTTATAGTTTAAGGTGAGTGACCACCTATCATTTCACCAAATATCATTTTTTCACCTTTGCAGTTATTACGTGATGTGCGAACACAAATTTACGCAGTTTGAAACGATTTTCGCAAAATCTGAAAATCTAATGAAAATTTTTAAAAATTCGACTCCTATGTTTTAAGTTGAGTGACCACCTATCATGACACCCAATTTCATATCATTCGCTTCAGTCGTTTTTACGTGATGCTGACACAATTTACGCAGTTGACGATTTCGCAAATCTCAAATCCATCAGATTTTTAAATCACGCCTGTTTAAGTGAGTGACACCTACATGACACCAATTCGTATCATTCGCTTCAGCGTTTTTACGATGCTTAACAGAAAAGCGTCACGGACAGAATGACAGACAGACAAAACTTTTTTTTGAGGGTCGCATCGGATTCCCGGGTGCTTGAAACGGATAGAAATCGCAAAATTTTTGAATTCCAAGAAATGTACAGACAAAAGTCTAATTTTATTTATATAGACTAGCTGAAGTACCCGTCCTTGACGGGTTAGTGAATGCAAAATTTCCAAAAAGCAAGAACTTTCGTCAGCATTGTAGGAGTACACAGAATGGATGTAGTACGTTGCCAAAGTAAAGAAAGCGAAGTTATAATTTTTATATATTGTTAAAATATTACAGTTTAGAGAGTCACTAAGTAATATCGTTTCATTCGCTTTAGTCGTAATTATGTGATGCGCGAACGAATATTTACGCATATTGAAATAATTTTCGCAAAATCTCAAAATCTAATCAACATCTTTGAAAAATTGGAAGCCTAGAATTTAAGTTGAGTGACAACCTATCCTGTCACCCAATTTCGTTTCATTCCTGCAGTCTTTATTTCGTGATGCTGGAACAAAATTTCAGCATTTTAAAACGATTTTCGCAAAATCTCCAAATGTAATCAAAATATTTTAAAAATTCAACGCCTATAAATTAAGATTAGCAACTACCTAAAGCAAGAACTTTCGTCAGCATTGTAGGAGTACACAGAATGGATGGAGTATGTTGCCAAAGTAAAGAAAGCGAAGTTATAATTTTTATGTATTGTTAAAATATTACAGGTTAGAGAGTAACTAAGTAATATCATTTCATTCGCTTTAGTCGTAATTATGTGGATGCGCGAACGAATATTTACGCATATTGAAATAATTTTCGCAAAATCTCAAAATTTAATCAACATTTTGAAAAATTGGAAGCCTAGAATTTAAGTTGAGTGACAACCTATCATGTCACCCAAATTCGTTTCATTCCCTTCAGTCTTTATTTCGTGATGCTGGAACAAATTTTCAGCATTTTAAAACGATTTTCGAAAAATCTCAAAATGTAAGCAAAATATTTTTAAAATTCAACACCTATAAATTAAGATTAGCAACTACCTATCATATCACTCAATGTCGTATCATTCGTTTTAGTCGTTATTACGTGAAGTTTGAAGAAATCATCATTGAACGTATTTTGAGAGATTTTACACAAAATCTCAAAATCTAATAAAAATGTTTAAAAAATTGGTCTCCTTTAGTTTATGTTGAGCAACCATCTATCATGTGACCAAATTTCATATCATTCGCTTTAGTCGTTATTACGTAATGCGGGAACAAAGATTCACTCAATTTTAAACGATTTTCGCAAAATCTCGATATCGGATCGATTTTTTAAAATTAGATTCTTATAGTTTAAGGTGAGTGACCACCTATCATTTCACCAAATATCATTTTTTCACCTTTGCAGTTATTACGTGATGTGCGAACACAAATTTACGCAGTTTGAAACGATTTTCGCAAAATCTGAAAATCTAATGAAAATTTTTAAAAATTCGACTCCTATGTTTTAAGTTGAGTGACCACCTATCATGACACCCAATTTCATATCATTCGCTTCAGCCGTTTTTACGTGATGCTTAAACAGAAAAAGCGTCACGGACAGAATGACAGAACGACAGAACGACAGAATGACAGACAGAAAAACTTTTTTTTGAGGGTTGCATCGGATTCCCGGGTGCTTGAAACGGATAGAAACCGCAAATTTTTTGAATTCCAAGAAATGTACAGACAAAAGTCTAATTTTATTTATATAGACTAGCTGAAGTACCCGTCCTTGACGGGTTAGTGAATGCAAAATTCCAAAAAGCAAGAACTTTCGTCAGCATTTGTAGGAGTACACAGAATGGATGTAGTATGTTGCCAGAGTAAAGAAAGCGAAGTTATAATTTTTATGTATTGTTAAAATATTACAGGTTAGAGAGCAACTAAGTAATATCATTTCATTCGCTTTAGTCCTAATTATGTGATGCGCGAACGAATATTTACGCATATTGAAATAATTTTCGAAAAATCTCAAAATCGAATCAACATCTTTGAAAAATTGGAAGCCTAGAATTTAAGTTGAGTGACAACCTATCCTGTCACCCAATTTCGTTTCATTCCCTGCAGTCTTTATTTCGTGATGCTGGAACAAAATTTCAGCATTTTAAAACGATTTTCGCAAAATCTCCAAATGTAATCAAAATATTTTAAAAATTCAACGCCTATAAATTAAGATTAGCAACTACCTATCATATCACTAAATTTCGTATCATTCGTATTAGTTGTTATTACGTGATGTTTGAAGAAATATAAACGTATTTTGAGAGAATTTTCACAAAATCTCAAAATCTAATGAAAATATTTAAAAAATTGGACTCCTATAGTTTATGTTGAGCAACCACTTATCATGTGACCAAATTTCATATCATTCGCTTTAGTCGTTATTACGTAATGCGGGAAAAAAAATTCACTCAGTTTTAAACGATTTTCGCAAAATCTCGAAATCGGATCGATTTTTTAAAATTAGATGCTTATAGTTTAAGGTGAGTGACCACCTATCATTTCACCAAATATCATTTTTTCACCTTTGCAGTTATTACGTGATGTGCGAACACAAATTTACGCAGTTTGAAACGATTTTCGCAAAATCTGAAAATCTAATGAAAATTTTTAATTATAGATAATAACTAGCTGAAGTACCCGTCCTCGACGGGTTAGTGAAAGAAAATTTCCAAAAATCAAGAACTTTCGTCAGCATTGTCGGAGTACACAGAATGGATGGAGTATGTTGCCAAAGTAAAGAAAGCGAAGTTATAATTTTCATGTATTGTTAAAATATTACAGGTTAGAGAGTAACTAAGTAATATCATTTCATTCGCTTTAGTTGTAATTATGGGATGCGCGAACGAATATTTACGCATATTGAAATAATTTTCGCAAAATCTCAAAATTTAATCAACATTTTTGAAAAATTTGAAGTCTAGAATTTAAGTTGAGTGACAACCTATCATGTCACCCAAATTCGTTTCATTCCCTTCAGTCTTTATTTCGTGATGCTGGAACAAATTTTCAGCATTTTAAAACGATTTTCGAAAAATCTCAAAATGTAAGCAAAATATTTTTAAAATTCAACACCTATAAATTAAGATTAGCAACTACCTATCATATCACTCAATTTCGTATCATTCGTATTAGTCGTTATTACGTGAAGTTTGAAGAAATCATCATTGAACGTATTTTGAGAGAATTTTCACAAAATCTCAAAATCTAATAAAAATGTTTAAAAAATTGGACTCCTATAGTTTATGTTGAGCAACCATCTATCATGTGACCAAATTTCATATCATTCGCTTTAGTCGTTATTACGTAATGCGGGAACAAAGATTCACTCAGTTTTAAACGATTTTCGCAAAATCTCGAAATCGGATCGATTTTTTTAAATTAGATCTTATAGTTTAAGGTGAGTGACCACCTATCATTTCACCAAATATCATTTTTTCACCTTTGCAGTTATTACGTGATGTGCGAACACAAATTTACGCAGTTTGAAACGATTTTCGCAAAATCTGAAAATCTAATGAAAATTTTTAAAAATTCGACTCCTATGTTTTAAGTTGAGTGACCACCTATCATGACACCCAATTTCATATCATTCGCTTCAGCCGTTTTTACGTGATGCTTAAACAGAAAAAGCGTCACGGACAGAATGACAGAACGACAGAACGACAGAATGACAGACAGAAAAACTTTTTTTTGAGGGTTGCATCGGATTCCCGGGTGCTTGAAACGGATAGAAACCGCAAATTTTTTGAATTCCAAGAAATGTACAGACAAAAGTCTAATTTTATTTATATAGACTAGCTGAAGTACCCGTCCTTGACGGGTTAGTGAATGCAAAATTCCAAAAAGCAAGAACTTTCGTCAGCATTTGTAGGAGTACACAGAATGGATGTAGTATGTTGCCAGAGTAAAGAAAGCGAAGTTATAATTTTTATGTATTGTTAAAATATTACAGGTTAGAGAGCAACTAAGTAATATCATTTCATTCGCTTTAGTCCTAATTATGTGATGCGCGAACGAATATTTACGCATATTGAAATAATTTTCGAAAAATCTCAAAATCGAATCAACATCTTTGAAAAATTGGAAGCCTAGAATTTAAGTTGAGTGACAACCTATCCTGTCACCCAATTTCGTTTCATTCCCTGCAGTCTTTATTTCGTGATGCTGGAACAAAATTTCAGCATTTTAAAACGATTTTCGCAAAATCTTCAAATGTAATCAAAATATTTTAAAAATTCAACGCCTATAAATTAAGATTAGCAACTACCTATCATATCACTAAATTTCGTATCATTCGTATTAGTTGTTATTACGTGATGTTTGAAGAAATATAAACGTATTTTGAGAGAATTTTCACAAAATCTCAAAATCTAATGAAAATATTTAAAAAATTGGACTCCTATAGTTTATATTGAGCAACCACTTATCATGTGACCAAATTTCATATCATTCGCTTTAGTCGTTATTACGTAATGCGGGAAAAAAAATTCACTCAGTTTTAAACGATTTTCGCAAAATCTCGAAATCGGATCGATTTTTTAAAATTAGATGCTTATAGTTTAAGGTGAGTGACCACCTATCATTTCACCAAATATCATTTTTTCACCTTTGCAGTTATTACGTGATGTGCGAACACAAATTTACGCAGTTTGAAACGATTTTCGCAAAATCTGAAAATCTAATGAAAATTTTTAATTATAGATAATAACTAGCTGAAGTACCCGTCCTCGACGGGTTAGTGAATGAAAATTTCCAAAAAGCAAGAACTTTCGTCAGCATTGTAGGAGTACACAGAATGGATGTAGTATGTTGCCAAAGTAAAGAAAGCGAAGTTATAATTTTCATGTATTGTTAAAATATTACAGGTTAGAGAGTAACTAAGTAATATCATTTCATTCGCTTTAGTCGTAATTATGTGATGCGCGAACGAATATTTACGCATATTGAAATAATTTTCGCAAAATCTCAAAATTTAATCAACATTTTTGAAAAATTTGAAGCCTAGAATTTAAGTTGAGTGACAACCTATCATGTCACCCAAATTCGTTTCATTCCCTGCAGTCTTTATTTCGTGATGCTGGAACAAATTTTCAGCATTTTAAAACGATTTTCGAAAAATCTCAAAATGTAAGCAAAATATTTTTAAAATTCAACGCCTATAAATTAAGATTAGCAACTACCTATCATATCACTCAATTTCGTATCATTCGTATTAGTCGTTATTACGTGAAGTTTGAAGAAATCATCATGAACGTATTTTGAGAGAATTTTCACAAAATCTCAAAATCTAATAAAAATGTTTAAAAAATTGGACTCCTATAGTTTATGTTGAGCAACCATCTATCGTGTGACCAAATTTCATATCATTCGCTTTAGTCGCTATTACGTAATGCGGGAACAAAGATTCACTCAGTTTTAAACGATTTTCACAAAATCTCGAAATCTGATCGATTTTTTTTAATTAGATGCTTATAGTTTAAGGTGAGTGACCACCTATCTTTTCACCAAATATCATTTTTTCACCTTTGCAGTTATTACGTGATGTGCGAACACAAATTTACGCAGTTTGAAATGATTTTCGCAAAATTTCAAAATCTAATCAAGATTTTTTTAAAAATTCGACTAAAATGTTTTAAGTAGAGGGACCACCTATCATGTCACCCAACTTCATATCATTCGCTTCAGTCGTTTTTACGTGATGCTTGAACACAAATTTACGCAGTTTGAAAGGATTTTCGCAAAATCTGAAAATCTAATCAAGATTTTTTAAAAATTCGACGCCTATGTTTTAAGTTGAGTGACCACCTATCATGACACCCAATTTCATATCATTCGCTTCAGTCGTTTTTACGTGATGCTTGAACACAAATTTATGTAGTTTGAAAGGATTTTCGCAAAAACTCAAAATTCAATCAAGATTTTTTTTAAAATTCGACGCCTATGTTTTAAGTCGAGTGACCACCTATCATGACACCAAATATCATATCATTAGCTTGAGTCGTTTTTACGTGATGCTTAAACAAAAAAAGCGTCACGGACAGAATGACAGAATGACAGAATGACAGACAGACAAACTTTTTTTTGAGGGTCGCATCGGATTCCTGGGTGCTTGAAACGGATAGAAATCGCAAAATTTTTGAATTCCAAGAAATGTACAGACAAAAGTCTAATTTTATTTTTATAGATATAGACATTAGAAAATTATATATCTATATAAATAAAATTAGACTATTGTCTGTACATTTCTTGGAATTCAAAAATTTTGCGATTTCTATCCGTTTCAAGCACCCGGGAATCCGATGCGACCCTCAAAAAAAAATTTGTCTGTCTGTCATTCTGTCGTTTCAAACTGCGTAAATTTGTGTTCGAGCATCACGTAAAAACGACTGAAGTGATTGAAAGGAATTTGGGTGTCATGATAGGTAGTCACTCAACTTAAAACATAGGCGTCGAATAAAAAAAAATCTTGACTAGATTCTGAGATTTTGCGAAAATCATTTCAAACTGCGTAAATTTGTGTTTGCACATCACGTAATAACTGCAAAGGTGAAAAAATGATATTTGGTGAAATGATAGGTGGCCACTCACCTTAAACTATTAGCATCTAATTAAAAAAATCGATCAGATTTCGAGATTTTGCGAAAATCGTTTAAAACTGAGTGAATCTTTGTTCCCGCATTACGTAATAACGACTAAAGCGAATGATATGAAATTTGGTCACATGATAGATGGTTGCTCAACATAAACTACAGGTGTCCAATTTTTTAAACATTTTTATTAGATTTTGAGATTTTGTGAAAATTCTCTCAAAATACGTTTATATTTCTTCAAACATCACGTAATAACGACTAATACGAATGATACGAAATTTAGTGATAGGATAGGTAGTTGCTAATCTTAATTTATAGGCGTTGAAATTTTAAAATATTTTGATTACATTTTGAGATTTTGCGAAAATCGTTTTAAAATGCTGAAATTTTGTTCCAGCATCACGAAATAAAGACTGCAGGGAATGAAACGAAATTGGGTGACATGATAGGTGGTCACTCAACTTAAATTCTAGGCTTCCAATTTTTCAAAATTGTTGATTAGATTTTGAGATTTTGCGAAAATTATTTCAATATGCGTAAATATTCGTTCGCGCATCACATAATTACGACTTAAGCGAATGAAATGATATTACTTAGTGACTCTTTAAAATGTAATAGTTTAACAATACATAAAATTTATAACTTCGCTTTCTTCACTTTGGAAACATACTACATCCATTCTGTGTACTCCTACAATGCTGACGAAAGTTCTTGCTTTTTGGAAATTTGCATTCACTAACCCGCCAAGGATGGGTACTTCAGCTAGTATATATATATATATATTAGCATATATTAGAAAAACGCCCTCTAGGCTAGCCATTGTTATTATAGAATTAATGCATAAAATGCAATGTCTCATCAGAGGGAGAATTGCACAACACCAAAACCATAGGTTTCTGACTCACAATCTGAGGTTTTGCCGAGGAAATGTGTTATAAGTACAAGCCGCATTCAGCAGACATAATTATAAATGTATTTAAACTCCTACAAATGTATTTAACTTAACTTTAAATACATTAAATTAAATTTAATGTTCTTTAATATTAATGTAATTTTCTAATGATTCATGAGGGGTGTTGCATTTTCTGCAAACACGAGCTCAAATACAAAGATAAGAATTAAGCCTTCATGGGTACCAAAGAAATGAGTAAAATCATCTTTTTAAACTCTAGTCCTTGAAAACGACAATTAGCATGATAAAATAAAAGTGTTTGGTTATAGAAAACATAAAATAATAATAATTTTTAAAGCCTGTTTACAGCAACATTCAAACAACTGCCGAATCGGGGTGAACTGACACGTTTAAGATTATCTCCCTTTGAAGAACGATACATTACCAACATCAGTACTCTTTTGAAAGAAATCGGTAAGAAATGGTTAATGTCTACATATCAGTGTTTGGAGATCTTACAGTATTGAGCGAATTAATGAGAACAAAATTGAGATTACAAGAAATCATTTATTGGTTAAAAACATTTTAAGAATAAAGTACTTATACATTTGCATGTTCTTTAAAAATAATCTTCTAGTAGAAATATAACTTCTAGTAACGTTTCTAGTAGAAATATATCTTCTAGTAGAAATATAACTTCTAGTAAAGTTTCTAGTAGAAATATATCTTCTAGTAACGTTATCATATCTGCTAGTAGTAAATGTTAGGTACGACATAACTATGCCTCATTGCCAAAGAGGGCGACATTTCAACAACTGATTCAGTTTAATCGGGAAGGAATCATCGGACTTCCTGAAGTTAATATTAAGTCAATATTTTTCAACACATTTTGTCATTCAGACTACAATTTTTTTTACAATTTCCTGATATTTGCTTGTCTTGAAGCCACATCTGGATTACAGCCTCAATTAGTTTTGTTTTATTATTTTGTTCACCTTAATTCGCTAAGTTCTATATTTTAATGCTATTCGATGTAAATAGTTCAAACATCAGAGGAGTTTTTGTGTTTAACAGTTGCAAACTTTTTGGAAATTACTAAACTTCGTGTGTTCTAAATTTCGCAGTTTCTATTTTTAAAATACGAATTCCCAAACTAAATTTTTGCGAGACATCCTTACAAATAACTTTAATTATTCCTTTAATTAGAACTGCCTTTTCCTCGGTATTTTTTAGTCAGAAATGAGCTAATGAACTGATCAGTCAGAATGTCTTCATTCTCAATAGTAAACAATTGTTTAAAATACATATATATGAACACAAAATCTTTAGCGAACGAAATCAAAATATTACCACTATTAAAGATTAGACTATCTCATGCTAAGTAAATCACGGTTGTCTTCAAACTATTGCTCATGCGAAAATTCTCCTGAGTTGAACTTTCAGAGAAAGATTTTTTTTAAAGCTTGATTGAAAAAAAAAAAACCTAAAACAAACTTACAAATTCATTAAAGGCACGGATTTTTATATTTAAGTGGTGTTTCAATCCGTGATTAGTTGCATGTGCATCATTTTATCCACTGTCGAATAGGGGTTTTTTCCGTCTCTGCGAGCCCAGAGTCCTGAAATATACCTATTTTGACTGCATTTGTTTCGAGGACAACGCACATACAGTAAGAACTATCTGAGAATAGAGTAGGAAGATAATTTGCTGAATTTTGATATTTGTGAACTCAAAACTCTATCAATTTTACTAAATTTTCAATCGTATATAGGGATAAAACTGCTAATCTTATGATAGCATCGCAATAAAGTTAGCTTCAATTTATTGAATGTAAATAGCGGACTGGGCTTAGACCCTGATTTAGTTTAAACTTTGCCAGACCTTAAAATGTCAGCCCGAACTCGTATTTAGTTGCTACTCTTAAACAATCTCTTTCGTTTCTCAATCGCGCTACATTTTCTCTGATAATTTTCCTGTCTCGTATCACTTATGTACTACGCATTAACACTTCAGAAAATAACGCAAAAGTAAATTATTTCCCGACCCTGTTTATGTCCTATTTCATCCCTAACACAATAGGTGGAAGCACTACTTCGAATAGGATGGCTTACAAATGATTTTTATCATTATGTTTGTTTTTTTTCCCTTGATTTGTGGTGTTGGTGTTTCCGAGTTTTTAAGTCTATAAAACGAAACACAAGAAAAGAAAGAAAAAAAAGAGCGTAATTTTCTTTTACATTATCTGTCTTTCTAAAAAATAAACAAGTAAACAATATTTTCCTTGTCCGGCAGTACATCAGTCTGTTAAACTCGATTCCCATTAACATACCGTAATAAGTAAAACAGCATCGGCTTACCCATGCTTGGAAGTGGTGAATGCCTCTCTCGGCTGAGTCTGCTATGGACCGTATACACTAAAAGGAGCTAGCTGTTGCACATAAAATCTGCAGTGGCTCTAATGCCATCCATGTTCAAACGAAATTTCTGGGCCTGACAATCCAGGTGTTAGGTCTCTCATCTGAAATTGGCTCAAAACTAGGAAACCACTCATAGGGGGTAATGCTCATCTGCATACTAGACATCCCCATAATGAAATGACCAATATTTCTGGCCTTCGTAGCGGTTAAGCCTACAGCAGGCCGCTGGCTCGGACATTTGAGGAAAATAAAAAAACATTTTTTGTTTCCTTACAGCGAACTGGTATATTTAAATGCATATAGTACCTGAAAATCTAAATATTTTATTCTCTCTTGTTAGCAAAAAGATCTTAAAAAATTAATTGGACATTTTATTAAATATCATTAAAAATATTTTAATAAAGAATGTGCGACTTTTATGACGGTTTTCTTTAAAATTAATATGGCCCTAGGAGTTTAAGAAAATAATCATATTCAAAATAATTGTACGAAAGGCTGTTTCTTTGGATTTAAACACGCAGTTTTGGTATTTAATCACTGAACAATACTTTTTCGTTTGAATATAAATATATTTCGATGAATTATTGCCGAAATACTTTTAGAATAGTCAGAATATCTAGTCACCTAAAGGAAACTAGAAATAATATTTTCACTCTCCAGCAGATAACAAAGCATTCATTATTTTAAATGCTTTAAACAATTCCGCACTATATTAAATTTAATCTAAAGTTATTTCAAATTTAAATTTAATACAGCGAACGTTAAATTCTTTGTTGAAACATTTTCCCTTAGATAATACTTATTTATTTCCTTTGATTCAATCCCCTTTAAACAAAATAAACCTTTCGGGAAAGCAGGATGAATTTTAGATGTTAATAGTGCTTCAAACTGTAAATTTTTAATAAGTAGCATTGTATTATTAGACTTGGGTCGGTTATAAACCAATTAAATTGGCAAAACTTTCAGAATCGGAAATTTTATTTCAAAATATGTTACCTTGGAAAGGTTTCAGTTTACATTCCCTGGGGAAAGATTTCCTTAAAGTGATAATCCAATTATTTTAAATTATTTCATCTTATTCAATGCTTTTATAGAAAATGTTTGGCAATAGCTGAACGTTTTCAGTCTTATAAATTAGATTTATGAAACTTGTAAATGCTTATTTTTTACATACGAAATATAATATGTATGAGACTTGTAGTAAAGAAATCCTTTATTTAATAAAATGCAATGTAAGCAGGACTAAGGTATTTTTTAATGTTGAGAAAAAATAATGGAATTATAAATTTCATAAAATTATTTCATATAAGACTAGACTCCGGAGAATTAGTTAACAGGAAGTTAAAGAAATTTTCAATTTATTCATAACTGTGAAAATTGCTATGTATTATCATGCAGAATTCATTGGAGAATATTTTTAATAGCAGATGTGCTTCTTGTTCTTTGAAAACGCTGACTGTGCATGAAAAAAATGCAGTTAAGTTTCCTTTTTAAAACTATGCGAACTACTTTTCAGCAATAAAAAATATATATATATTTGATTAAAATAACAAAGTTTTGATTATAGTAAATTTACTCGCAATTGTTGTGGTAACTGTTATAATAAATAAATAAATCCTAACTAATATTATAAATGCGAAAGTGTGTTTGTTTGTTTGTTACGCTTTCATGTCTAAACCGTTGAATCGATTCTGATGAATTTCGGTATAGAGATATATGGGACCCTGGAGACGGTTATAGACTCCTTAGAGTTTTAGATTTTTAATTACTTTTTTTAATTATTAATTAAAAACTGTTTTTACGTTGACATGCTTGGCAAATTTCGCCCGTATAAAATGATTCATGATTTGAGCTATCAGAAACGCTTTTACTTCAACGGAGAATCGCGTGCATTTGAAAAACGTGAAATACCACAGAAATTATGCCAGTTTTACGCTAAATCTATCTATAACAAAAAGTAATAAAAATGAATATTCTCCACACAAATCTACAGCACGCAGAGCTTTGAAAATTTGAGCATATAAGCCGAGGACTTCTGTAATGCGGTCCTGAGGCTCAGAATTAGAATATATTAATATTTCTTTAAGGGGTCTTGTACCCTTTAGAAATGGTGGAAATCGAAAAAATTTCTCTTATGTATATGATCATGGATTTACAAAAATAATTTATTTACATGTAGGAAATTTTGTATATCAATACAACGACCATTTTTGTTTACATTAATGTCTTCAAAAGTTTTCTAAGTTAATTACGAACAATTAATTTATTCACTCATTAAAAACAACTAATTTTCTTATTTGGTTCAATGCGCGCAGCCTAACGCACATAAAAATCATTTTACAGGCTCAATACTTTTTCTATACACATTCTAATATATAATTAAAATGACGTATTATTATGTACATCTTACATACCTATCTACAGAAAAGTAATAATTAATTTTTTTTTTCACTACTTAAAAACACAAACCGTCATTTGCAAATTAAAAATTTTATAACGACGGGTATAAAAATTTGTCATTTTCATGATGCATTATCAGACTGTATGTAGAAAAAATATTGAGCTTGTAAAATGATTTTTACTTATGTTAGGCTGCGCGCAGTGATTCACATATAGAAAATAGTAGCTTTTTATCTGTTGATTAATGTAAATTTCCTGATTAACTTAGAAAACTTTTGAAGACCTTAATGTTAACAGAAAAGGCTATTGTATTGATATGCAAAATTTCTTACAGTTCGATCAATTATTTATTTAAATATGGAGTCATATACATGAAAGCCCTTTTTTCGAGTTTCATCACTTTTAAGAGGTAAGAGACCCCTTAACTACGAATTAAAAACCATTTTTAGGTGGTCGTGCATGGCGAGTTTTGCCCGCACAAAAATGATTTATGCTTTTGAAATAAAACAGAAATTCCATTTGCAGAATCGCATTCATTTGAAAAAAATGAAATGGCATGAAAATTACGTTAGTTTTTCGCCAAATTAAAAAGCACAAGAAAGAAAAGTCCAAATGTGTTTCTTTAAGTTCAAAAAATTTCCAAATCCTACCAATAATATAAATGTATACGTTTGTGTGTCCTGATGTCTGTGACTGAATCACACAAAAGTGACTTAACGGATTTGTCTGAAATTTGGAATAAAAGATAGCTTATACCATGGATTAACATACAGGCAACCTTTCATGCATATAGCATAAATAATTCTTTTACAAAGACACTCAAAATAATTCAAATATATTACGTTCTATGAGAATTTTGTAGCTACTGAACTGATTCTAGAACTTTATTCACTGATTGAATGTTACACTGTTCCTGAGTATTATTGTTTGTTTGTTTTGGATTAAGGCTGATTGACTGCACTAGGGTACTAGGCCTATATGTTTAATGCTCTTTGTGGGGGACTTTCTGAGAGATCTTAGCCCGTATTTACACGAGGTTTCGGAGATAACCACGGAAAACTCCGAACGGCTAGGTCGACAAGCGCGACCGGGGTTTGAACCTGTCACCTCCCGGCTTCCAGTATCGCGACCAGAGCCTCTCAAACACTGGTGGGGCCCTGAGTATTATAAGCTACCTTTTTATGCATATATCACAAATAGCTCTTTCACAGGGATACGCATAAGAATTACATTATGCTGTATGTGTATCTCTGTAACTACTGAACCGATTCCAAAACTTTTTTTCACCGATAGAAAGCTACCCTATTCCTGAGTATTATAGGCTAAAATTCATGTATGTAGCATAAATAGTTCTTTTACAGGAACATTTAAGATAATTCTAATACATTACGCTCTATGGGTATCTCTGTAACTACAGAATGGATTCTAAAACTTTTTGACTATTAGAAATCTGCACTATTCCTGATTAACATAGGCTAAAATTCATACAAATAACATAAATATTTTTTACGCATTTCTATTACAAGAACACTCAAAATAGTTCGCAAATATTGTCGTAACTGTCTCTATTCGCCAAATTCGTAAAAAAAAAAAAAAAATCTAAATTTAGTAACCCTGCAAACTCTCATATTTTAAATGAGGTGTACTACAATGTATTATACTTCATTTAAAGTAAGCCAAAAATAAATAATATTTAACTACAGTTTCTTTTGTCTATAGTGCAAACATATTTTCCTTGCTTCATTTCTCTCTGGACCTAATTCTAAAGCCGACGTGGACGAAGTCGCGGGCAGCAGCTAGTAAATAAATAAATAGCTTGGTGTAATTTTCAAAAATGTTTTCCTAATGAACTTGCTTCATTTCGATTAAGTAGCACTGAACATTAACTGAAATTTCTAAGAAAAATATACTATATTCTTACTTAAAATTTTTTTAATGTATAGTTAGCAGGTGTTAACGCTTTGAACTGACATTTTCATCACTAAAAACTCAAGTTTTAATGCAATATTACCTCCTGTTTAGTTAGCTAAAAAACCCACGTCCATGTACCTATTTTATTAAATTTCTCTTGGTGTTAAAACTTATTGAACATAATGGCTTTGGAAGTTTCTTTTTATGAGATCTACCATTTTAATAGTGCAGATTGAATGCAGGTTTAATATGTTTACGCCCTTCCATGCAACTACATAATTACACATAAATAACTGAAAATTCAATCTTCATGAAAATGCTTTGATCTAGTTATCTGGGACTTAAAATTGTAAAAATTCAGAGTTTTTTCCTCTCTCATTAAAAACTTTTTTTAATATAAGATTTTTTATTTTTTAGAAAACATGCATATTTATGAAGTTTTTTTTTTAATCCAAACACTCTAAATTTAAATTAAAACCTGCTGTGAAAGCCAAAACTGCTGTAACTTCGATTCTATCTATAGTATTGGGTAATAAAAATTGTATTGCATTTCTAAGTCTAAAAGGCAGGAAATATTGTCTTTAAAGACTGTTCCATTCTTAATAAAAAGACCACATTAAAGAAATGTTATTCTTCTTTTTTCAAGTTGCATGTTTAGATAAATTTGAAAATTATTAACGTTTTTGTTTTTACTATATTGAAAAACCTGACACCAAACTTTCGAAAACATTTCGCTATCGAAAGTTTTCTCAAAGTACCGCCATATTGATTTCAGACCAATGAAATGAATTCAGCTGAAAAACTAAAATAATGTCTCATTGTTTATTTAACGTTTTCAATCATCGTCAATGAATCCAGAAAATTAAAAATTTTCATGCATTTCGATTAAAATGATACCTCTAAAAACATGAAAAAAAGCAATATCTTGACAAATCGTTTAGACTTAAGCAATTACAAACAACGCAAAGAGGAAAAGACATTATGTTAATTTTAGATGACTTTTTTTACTGGTATTTTTAAAGAAGCTTCAATATTGGCAGAGTGGCTTCACGCAAACCACGAACTTAAACGAGTTTCAAGAGGTTACACTTCCCTTTCAAAGCTGGATAACGCCAGTCGCACATACAGATTGCGCAACACGTCACTCGGTAATTGCTGTCCGCTCACTGTGTAGCCATAGAAGAGAAGGCAATAATCACAAAGCGTTCATACCACAGTTGCCAGATTTGGCTAATATTAGCCAATTTGGCTATTTTTGATCACACTTGGCTAGAAAATTCATAAAGAAAATAGTCAATCTGATTTTGGCTAATTTTTGGCTATTTTTATTGTGGTTGCTAGAAACTGGCCAATATTAACTAATTTGGTCTTTTTTTTTTTTTTTTTTTTTTTTTTTTTTAAGCACGTTAGACCAATGCCTCCTACATATAGAAAGCCTTACAACTCCTACGTCACCAACCTTTGACGTCATCATTTGGCCTACATTTAAAAGTTTTATTTTCGCAAAATAAAACTATTAAAAATTTCTGGTAAATACTACAAATATTAGAAAATATCTTATATTAAACATTAAAATTAAAATATCTTTCTCATACAAAATTATTCAGTATGATCTATTTCCTTATCACATTATCTAATTAGTTATGGTTAAAAACTGCCATTTGTCGTAAAATTATATTTTTTATCTCAAATTATTAAAATATTGTCAATCATGGGTAAACTCACCAGAAATTTTTAATAGCTTTATTTTGTCACAATCAAACTTTTTAATGTAGGCCAAATGATGACGTCAAAGTCAAAGCTTGGTGACGTAGCAGTTGTAAGGCTTTCTATATCTAGGAGGTGTTGGTTAGACTCGGTAAATTTTTTGAAGAAATTATCTAACTTTTTAGTCTCAGCAGGAAGTAAAATTCAGTTACCTTAACCAATTCTAGCACTGAGACTGAGAGAGGAACGTGGGGTCAGAGCTTAGGAAAGGATGAGGATAGCTTTGCTGATAATACTGTAGCGGGATGCAAGGAAGTTATGAACGTAAGTAGAATGGGAACCATACGCGTTCGAGCGGCATTGCATTACTTAGCCAGTAGCCTGGCCAGGATTTTATTTCGTGGGAGGATGAGTGTAAAATTTTAAGCTAACTAAGAGTATTCAAGAACAATAAGTTAATTTAGTTCATAAAAAAGAGAGGGGTCAAATTTTGGGGGAGGAGCCAGCGGTGTAGCCAGGATTTCTTTTCGGGGGAGGGGGTCCACAATTTTCTTATCTATATATCAGTTAGAATAAAATAAGTGAAAAAATGCCTTTATCCGTGCCTGTCTCCAAGGGTCAATCCAGGAATTTTTTCTAGGGTCCATTTTGGTGAAAATTGCTTATTTTTGTGAATTTCAATACTTAATTTTGTGAACTTCAACATTTATTTTTGTGAATTTTCATACCAACTTTTAATGAAAGACAGGGTTTTTTTTCTGTTTGTTAAAATAATTGATTAAACACATTAAAATGTAGGGTAAAATGCTAATAAAGCGGCGTTTTAATCCATTATATTTTTGTGAAAGGGTTGTTTCAATCCTTTATATTTTTTGAAGGGTCGCTTTACTCGACTGCATCGATTTGCTGGGGTTGCAAAACGGACCCAATTTTTGTCTGCATCGACCCCTGTTCTCTCTAGTTTCGGGTGGGGTGGGAGTTAACTCCCCCGGATCCCCCTTGGCTACGATACACGGAGGGGCTGCAGATCCCCACCTTCAAAATAAAATTCTGTCTATGTTACTAACATAAGCAAAATTCCTCAGTACATTCGTATTTAATGTAAAGTATGAGGGATTGTTCATTAAATTCTCTGACTTTTCCAAGTTTTCCAGACCGGATTTTGCAATAAAAATCCGGAAAATACGTTTAGGACGTCAACTTTAGATACCTTCTCAAATATTTCCAGCTTCCCCAAAGTAAGGTTAAACGTTGATATTTTTTACAAACACAGATTTCTGATAATTTTCCAGGTCACATTATGTGATTTCTAGGTTTCGGGCTAAATTTTACGATTTTCCCCAACTTTTTTTGCCAAAATGAAAATACCTGACTTTTCCAGGATTTCCTTGTTCTCCCTGACCAGTAGCAACCCTGTTTTTTTGTTTCTTCATTTGTCCTACAACCGATTTTGTTTTTCAATGACGGCTGAACATGTACGGAATTCAAGAGCAGAAAATAGAAGTTTCTCTTTGACTTTTTAAACAAATGTTTTAAAAGATTTTGAGAAAATGTTGCTCCCGCCCTTGTGTAAGGAAACATGTCCCCAATTTCAAATTCTGCAAATTTTAATTGAAAATCCAAGAGATGGCGCTGCAATCGCCTGTTTGCTATTTTTGGCTAATTTTCAGAATCCATTTGGCTATTTCCACAAATTTTGATCTGGCAACCCTGGTTCATACTTGCAATGACTATGACACACGAACAAACACTATTTACATTTTATTTCATGCGGCGATAAACTTTAACACATCCTGAAACGCACACAAAAGTTAAACTCTTTATGAAATCTTAAAACTCGTATTAAAATACTATACTCATATTACATAAAAAACTCGTAACGAACTCCAAACCATTCTCCAACTTAAATAAACACACTTGTAACAAATATAAAACTCACATTTTTTAATCGATGGTCGTAGCCAATGGGAGCCACCCCCCCCCCCCCACCATTAAAATGAAGCATGTAGTTAATAATCGGTGTTGGGGGGATCAGTTTGCACTGCAGTGTCTCTTCATAGTCCTGCCCCTTTGCCCCCGCCTAGCATAACTCCTGGCTACATTCATGTTTTAATCATCTCAAGATAGAACATCTTTCTTTCTTTTTTACTTATTTGTTACTAAAGCAACAACAAAAAATAAATAAATAAACAAAAATAAAATAGCGTACTTGCGTTTCATAACCTCGTTCACATGTTAGGAGGGGAAACTAAAGGTGAAGTTTCTGACATCTGCCAATACCTGTAAAAAAATGGCTAGCAGTGAGCGAGGGAAAAATTTTACTCTTTAACCAATAACAGCTCTGCAGGTAACTGATCTCGATTTCCAATGTTTACATATTTGAAAGGTAGCTTGAGAACAAAAAATCCAAACGGCCAGCTACGGAGAGTGCTTGTGAAGAAGAATTAGTTTTGTTTGGGGTGACCTTAGATATTTTTAAGGTTTACCCTTTCAAAGTCAATGTGTATAATGGCAGAGCGTTGTGTTGTAGAACAAAAATCCAAGTATATCACTTTGCGACTGATTTACAACATAGTGTTATCTTCTAAAGCCTAAATCCGTGCTATAAACTTATATACGAGTATTTCAACAGTTTTTCATGAAGGGAACCAAGGTTCAACAGTTTTTCACCAAGGATATAGATTGAGGATGAGGATTTTTTTAGTTTTCGGAAGCTCACTTTTAAATTGCAAGTGCGACAAAGCCTGCCTCATCGTCGAACCGCAAATACGTTTTGCGTGGCATAAACAACAAGGGGAGCTCATATCTCAGGAGCTTCCCTTGCTCTGAGGAAAAAATATATACTACTGTAATGATTTAGGTATAGTATAGTTAGAGGTTTTATGTAAAGTATAGTTTAGGTGCAGTATAGTTTTGAGTTCAAGGCCCTACCCCTTTAAAAATAATTATCTGGGCGCCCATGCAAGGCATGATCTCCTCCATTTTTCGAGGTTGTACAAAAAGAATAACCATGTGTCTCTTAGAAATGTAAGTGGGATCATCCATTGCCGAACATACACAACTTATTTCATACACAACTTTTTTTGTGGTTGCACGTTGCACTAAAACCTATGCCATTTCAAGCAAGTGTGTCAATTTTTACCTCTCTACCCACATTATTCAGTGAATAATTAATTTTCCAAATGTATACTCATTTTCTGATCACCCTGTATTTTCAATTTTTACTTAGCCATTCTAAATAAGACAGCAAGTTTTTATCCAACCAAAAAAGCTGTTCTATTTGTTTTACTAAATGTTAATTGTTTAATAAATATAGATTAATGTTTCTCTTAACAAAAAAGTAACTTTTTATTTTGTTACGTTGTTTAATTACAATACACTATTTATAATATTCGAGACATTAACTGATCATTCTTTTCATGTTTCGAAGCTTTTATTTTCACAAAAGTTTTTTAGCGCCTTTATTTTCATTATTCATGCGAAATTAATAGCAGTACAAATTTGATTTCATTCCATCCATCAATCTTGTTTTGCGATAGGTGCATTGTTTAACTAATTTCTATCGTCATCTGTTCCTAACTTAATTTAAAGTGAAGGGTATTATGCCACAAAGTTAATTAATTCACTTAAAATGTCCCTAAAACATTGGATTAAAACAGCAGGAAGTGTTATCAACCTTTAATTTTTTTTTTTTTTTTTTAGATCTGAAAAAGTGAAAGAAATTCGTGTTGGAGGGGAAAGAAACACTTAATTATGTTCTCAAGGGGTATAAAAGAATTTTTTTTTTACTAAAAAAAAATAAGAATTTCATAAAAATATGTTTTTTAAATATACTGAATATTTGAAGCAGAGCTTATCGAAATATGGCTTAACTTGTAATAAGTAAGGTTTTTTGTATTCTGGTCTGCAGATGCAATTGTTTATTATACTATACTAGCTGAATGTACCAGTTCTTCGCACGGCGAATGAATGACATTTTGATATTACGATTTGTGGTGATTACTATTCATTGTAATAAAACGATATAGCACAAAATGGTATATCCGCATTATATTGTGTTCAATAACCATGCCTACAAAATTTCAAGTACAATCGTTTGTACGGCGCCAGAAGGCCATGCGGCGTAGTACAATCTAGTGGCGAGTTTTAGCAAAACGGATACGGCGAAAATATTCTTCGCATTCAGATATCGATGAATACGAAATTTCAGGACGATCGGCTGGACAGCCATGAAGTTCATGTGTTGACGCGACCATCTAACGCGGAAACTCTTCCCCGTGTTCAAATATCTATGTATACCTATTTTCATAGCGATAGTTGCACAGTTAAGAAGTGATACACTGCAGCGCCATCTAGTGGTTAATTAAAGTAATGATTTGCTACAGTGCCGTCAAGTGGCGAGTTTATAGCAAAATGGATAACGCCAAAATATTCTCATTGTCAAATAGCTATGTATACTGATTTTCATAGCGTCCGTTTGAATGATCAAGATTTGGCCTGCTGCAGTGTCATCTAGTGGCGAGTTAAAATAATAATGCATTGCAGTGCCATCTAGTGGTGAGTAACATCAAAAGGAACACAGTTAGAATATATTCTTCGTGCTGAAATGTGTAAGTATAAGAAATTTTATGCCGATCGGTCGAACAGTATAGAAATTGATGCGTTGCAGCGCCGTTTAGCGGCAAGTTACAGCAAAATGGATACTGAAAAATATTCTCCGTGTTCTAATATCAGCGTGTACCAAATGTCATCGAAATCGGTTGGACGATATTCGCATAGTAAACGGCTAAACGGAATAGAATTTGACGTTCTGCTGCGCCACCTGGTGGCAAGTTAGAGGAAGACGGATAGCATAAAAAGCTTCTCCATGATAAAACCAAATTTCATGATGAACGGTCAAACGGTGCTGGAGTTTTTCAACCTCCTACACACGTACTCAACATTCATTTTTTTTATCTATAACCAGTGTCATTATATATACCAGTCTCAAATAAAATCCAGTTTCAAATCTAAGCCTCGCCAAAGTTCCAACATACGCCATTTTGCAAGCGTTTTTTCAGGAAATCATTCGAAGCATTGACTTAGCAGCAATCAAAATGGGAAATGGTTCGACCGCGAAAAAGTAAAGCAAGCCTTTATTTGAAAAGTGAATCCCTTAATACAGCCGAATTTTTTTAAATTATCAACTATAACGTGTTTTTATTCATCGTTACTCCGATGTACTAAATGAGAAGATTTCAATTTTCCTGAAATTTGGCGGAATTCCCCCAACTTAAATCAATGTACTCATTTGGCGAGAATTCTGGAGATAGATCGCTTGAAAGCCCTTAACAACTGCATTATTTCTGCACGGATCATTAAAATTTAACGCTGTATTCTAATAAAACCTTTGCACTTGTTTTCAAAAATCTATTTCCTTAAGCTCTCAATAAATTGCGCCAAGCCGAAATCCGTGCAAACCGCTAGAACTCACTTTCTCAAAATCGGCATTTGAGCCATTTTATTTTTTTCGCCAAACTAAAAAATTTACCTATTAGCCTCGGAAATCTTCAATTCTTATTGTTTTGCGTATAAAACATTTCATTCCTGCTCCGATTTCCCATGCACACGATATTATAATTTTAAAAAAATAACCTTACGAATATAAACTAACAAAAAAAAAATCATTATTATTCTTTTATTTTTACTTTGAGAATTTAAAACATTTTATTCGGCAAAATCGCCACACATGGCAACCACGATCCTTATTTCACACTTTTTTTCACTACAGGGATTACAATTACGGAAAGCTTTTTGCGTGGAGTAGCATAAAAAATCTCTTAAATATTCCGGAAACGGGTGGACTTTCAAAGTTTTAAAAGTGGACTACGATTTATTCTATATTATTTTAACATATCTGTGCTAAATTTCAGGCCGATAGGTCCATTTTTGTGGATTTGTATACGAATCAAATCCACAAACAAACAAACAAACAAATAAGCAAACAAACAAACAAACAAATAAGCAAACAAACAAACAAACAAACAGAATTTCATTTTTATTTATAATATTTATTATGTCTTATATATAGACATAACTTAATTTTGTTCCAAATTTTGGGGGTTATCCAGCGGTTAGTTTTAGGCTAAAATTAGTGTTCTACGCGTCAAATAAATGAATTTTACCTTGTGTTGCATGTAAACTTGAACACGAGACAGGGACCTTTACGTAAATCATAGCATTAACATGGAAATTAGCGATTTGTCGGCCAATATTGTCGATATCTGTTGGCTGACTTCACTTTTGGGGACTTACTTTTGACAACAAATTTGGCGATATTTCGCCAAAAAAGTGACAAGTTTAATGAACATTACGCATTTATATTTTGCAAAATGTGGTAATTGAGAGCACATTGTTTTGAGTAATGGAATATACCAATTTTTTTTAATTATGAAACAGATATCCAATAGGCCTGTCAACATTATTTGCATTCTTCCTTTAGGCCTAAATTTAAAAATGTTATGCTACCTTTCAGTGTAGCTAAAAGATCTGTAGGCTCAATAATCTATTATCAATAAATTTTAATTGATATGTTTCTTAAACAGTTGGTTTCTATTACACTCATGTCCATAAATTAAGGATAATTCAGAATCACACGGAAATTGATCTCTAAAATAAAACTATTTCACCTGTGAATGATCACCACACATCTTGAGACGAAATATGCAAATTACAGGAAAACACCAGATGGCGTGGATGGTACGTCACAATGACGAGAGTTAAGAGAGGGGTATATAAGGAATGGTGGCAAAGAAGTAAAATTGTTCACAAGCGCTGTGAAAGACTTCAGTGGAAAAACCGCATAGTTATGGCACAAAGGAGGCATTTGGATGATGTTTTAAGTGGCAGAATTATCGGACGACTGGAATGTGGACGTACCCAGCTGGAAGTATCCGAGGAACTTGGAATCGCCCCAGAGTTGCCATCTCCAGGCTTTGGCAACGATTCCAAGATGATGGTAATAGTGAGTAGACGTTACAGCACAGGTCGCCCCGAGTTACAATGCCGAATGAGGACCGCTATTTGGCGTTACTGCCAAAATGAAACAGACGAGTACAGCATCAGACCTGTCTCGTCAGCTCTCTTCAGCTACCGGTACGACAGTTTCAAGGCAGACCGTGTCAGACGCTTAGGCACATTGGTCTTATGCTCGTAGGCCTGTCAGATGTGTTCCACTTACCGCAACTCACTGTCGCCTGCGATTAACCTGGAGTAGAGAGAATGCATTGTGGACACCGCAACAGTGGTCTTGTGTGATGTTTTCCGACGAGTCCAGGTTTAGTTTGGAGTC